>CAJUYG010006091.1:0-12713 GCA_910591675.1 Galerucella calmariensis
CGTTGAAATCCTTGAAATGATTTTTGAAGTTATTCTTCAGGGTAGAAACTATTTCTACATGATATTTGCCGTCATAAGGTTCTAATGGATTTTGAGATATTTTTTCTGAAAGAATAGGAAAATGCTTGGCATCGCTGTTAATTAGGTTTTGTTCCCAAAACTCCAGCTTTTTGATAAATGCTTTTATATCAGAAATTATTTCCGCTAGTTCTTTGTCTCTCCCCTGAAGCTGCAAATTAAGTTCATTTAATTTCTCTGTAATGTCCACGAGAAAACCAAAATCTCCAAGCCAGATTGAATTTTTTAGTTCCGGAGTCGGTTCATCGCGTTGTTTGAAAAATTGAACTATGCCAGATAGGACATCATTAAAACGTTTCAACACCCGTCCTCTACTTAACCATCGGACTTCAGAGTTCAGAAGTAGGTCCCCGTATTGACAGTCAACTTCATCGGCAAAGATTTTGAATATTCTTCTTTGTAACGCTTGAGCTTTAATCCTGTTCACAATTTTTACCACCAGTTTCATATCGTTGTTTAGTTTCAGGAAATTTCCACATAATGTGCTTGCTGATGGATAATGCAGTGGTAACAGAGAAATTGCGGAAATGTTCCATCTTTATGTGAAAAATAAACACAGTTAGTTCTTAACTGTGAAATAATATCATTGCTCATTACTTTCACACGTCTCATCACAGTTTCAGCAGAAAGTTGCATGGATTTTATAGCTCAAACTATTCCGTCTTTATTTCTAAAGTTGGCAAATAACGAATCAGCAGCTTCTAAAAACGCCTGTTTTATCATTACCCCGTCTTCATAAGTTTTCTTGTTTTTGTGCAATTATCTAGGACACACGATACGATGCTTCAGTTGCAGACTTATTTTTGTCGACTGTTCTTAAAAATATTGATTGTTGTCCAATTAACAGCTTTTTTAACTGTTTCAGTTTCTCCTTTCTGGCGGCAGAATGTAGTGGGAATCATTTTTGAAAATTACAATGTACAGTTTTATGATGTCTCTCAATATTCCCTTTTTTAGCAACGGAGACCGAAGCGTCAATTTTTCTGGCTAGTGAAACCATGTTTTTGGCAGTTCCATAAAATTTTCTAGCTTTTGGCATTAGCTGTATGGCTATACGTCCATGGATCAGTACACGTACAAGTACAAGCTGAGCACATAGAACACCATGTTCTTTATCTTATTCCTTTTCCTTTCTTGCCCTTCATTTCTCATCTTGATGTTTTTTCCATTCTTCATGTAATGAATTTTGTTCCTTATATTGAAAGCAAATATCACACTAATATTCGTTATTTTCAACATTTTTGTGAGGGAATTTTGACTCATTGCTACTCCATTATTTTCCCTGTAGCTTTCTTTGTTTACCGAATATAGGTTTACCATTCCTAAAAAAATCTCCAAATATAGTTTATTTGTGTCATTTTGGCAATAGTGTGAAGGTAATTTGTTAAGGTTTTCTAAAAATGTTTTCATAATTTTTTTTGGGACGCATTCTGATAAAATTTCTCCAATCCTCGATCTTTCATGCTTTTCATCATTTATTTCATGTTTGCTTCGCTTTACTTTAATAAAACGAACCTGTCATTCTCTTAATCCTAGGGTGGAAGGGAACATTTCCTTGCATACAGGATAAATAGCGCTGTCTATTTTGAGAGTATAATTAAGGGTTCCTGTCTTACGAAAATTATCTGCTTCTGATGGTTTTCTTTGTTGTGGTGGTATTTTATTAACAAAATTACAAGCAAAAGTTTGTCTTTGACTCCACGTTGGATCTTGCAAGAATTTTTTAGAGACTTTCATAGTATTCCCATTTTTATTTATTCCCATTCAATGTTCTGAAATGTTCCAGATTTGTTGGTCTTCTGTATCCTAGATAAGCTTTTCCCTCCATCCTCAGATCTTAATTAATACTTCTAGTACTCTCACCAAGCTTACGATGTTATTTGGATTGTTGTTGATTCTATAGTACATTAAAAGTTTCGGATGCATCTGAGTCAGATTCTAGAAAGATATCACTGCTTCAATGTCACTTAAAAGGAAACCTTGAAGGTTTACTAAAGCACCAGTGCTCTCATCTTCTTCACAATTAGCTCCAGGTGAGTGAGCCGACATAAAATTGTTTATAACCAATGATTTGAAGGAAGCAATATAATGAGAAGCACTGGGCATGTCTTCCCTCCCTGAATAATTTCGGATACGCCCAAAAAAGTGCATCTTGCTAAAATACTCTTAAAGAAATATATTTATTTTTATGGACATTCAAAAACCTCGTAGGGTAACTATAAGATTTTTTAGGGTTGGTACAAGTTTGAACTTTCCTGATTGAGGACAATAATATTGCATTGTCTTTATTGCATTGATTGAGTTTTGCCAATATGTTGGGAGCCCTGAGTTGGCTGTGACACTAGCTTTCATGGGTTTTCCAGGTGGACCAGTTTTTCGACTGCTATTGAGGCTATCAAATAGCTTGTCTAAAAATAGAATAACCTCAACTGTCTCCACTGCTTCTGGATCCAATTTAACTTGAGACTCTGCAAATGCAATAATTATATGAACAGATATGTTTTAGTTGTTTTCAGACATACTCCAAGTGATAATTTTCTTCAAAATCATTCCAACTTGGTAGCTGAAGACTTGGGTGCAACAACTGACTTTCAATCAACTGACTCATGTGTATCTGAAATGGTAAAAATACATACAAAACAATTGTAGGTCATTTTCTGCAAACATAATTGTCTATAGCAATTTTGCAATATTCAATGTTGCAAGTGTATTATACAGTCTTAACTTAGAGCCAATGTATAGAAAGGTAAATGTTAGATACTTTGATTAAGAAAAAAAGCGGAAAAGCTTCTAGAATAATTATTTTCAAAGCTATTCAATTGTTGCAAGTATCGGGAAAAACAAAATTACCCTCCAATTAGTTTGAGGTGGGTGGGAGTCTATTTACTTCGTCGAGGGATGAATATAATTTAGATCGAACATCTTAGGTAAGTTTGTTTGATCTAATAATTATATTTCATGCCTCGACTCGTAAATGGAACAGCAATTGTAGATGTTCAAAGCTAAAACATGCAACAATTAAGCGTGGTTCAGATAATCTTATAATGTGCCTTTGAGAAGAACAACAGTTTTATTGGACAAAGTCTATCCAACCAAAATATATAATATAATATATTCAATCATAGTAAAACTAACAATAACAATAACAACATTAGTAAGTAATAGACAAGAAGAAACAACATGAAAAAAAAATTAAATATTATGTTTTATATAATCTATTAATTATATATTATATATTAATATAATATAAATACTACTTGTGAAAAATTATTACTATGCAACGGTCTTAAATAAAACCTAGCAAAAGTACATGACTTATCGGACCAGCCGGCTGAATTACGTCAATGTTCACTCCCTCGCAGGCCGCCGCCGAAGTGGCCGTATATTTTTGTGTCTATACCACTCTTATCTAGAATATTTTTTACCCAACGAGAGAGCGTTTGCGATGACGCATTCTTAAATGGTTTTTTATTAGTTATGGATAGATTATTATTCTATGAATTTCTGAGGTTGCTTTCAACAACATCTGCAACACAAAGTTGTTTGTTTTGAAAGAAGGGAAGAGAAATATCAGGCTGATATTTATTGCGTCCAGATGTTTCTAGTCTTTTAGAGATTTTTATGTTGAGCATTTTCTGTAATATTACAACATTCCATGTTTGCTATTGATTGTAACCGTTGACCCGTGGCTAAAAGTAACAGAATAAATGTTTTTTGCGTGAACTCTTGTAATTTTAATTGCCTATTAATTTCTTTTTCTCAGAAATTAAGTACGATTGACGGGTCCCAGGTAATTTCGTACTTGGGAAAGCTTTAAAAATCTCTCTATCCTAAAGTCATTAGAAAGATCAGAGCTTGTAATATGTGAAATTGCCGATCTGTGAAAATTTAAAGTTCAATAAGAGTTTCCCTTCTGAAAACATATTGTTGAAAATTTTAATAAATGTTTAGTGGTCACAGAAAAAACATTAATATCATGTTCTATACAATAGCTCCAACAGAGCCTTAGTCCAGAATTGTATAGTTTTAATGTTGACTCTGGTTTTTCACCAAACCCGACCACACATTTACTTTTTGTGGACGCTGTGTATGAACCTCCTCCATCCAGTGGGGATTACAATCTGACCAGTACCGACAATTATGTCTGTTAACAGAACTGTTGAAGCAAAACACAACCCACTTTAGAGAACTAGCCGCGCTGACACATGTGGCAACACTGGATCAGCTGATAAGAGTGGTCCGGTTTCTAGCTTGATGGCTGGCGCTTCATTTAAACTCGTTACAAAGAAATTCCTACGAAAGTTGAATATAGGGTGCAAATCTACATAAATTGTATCACATTCTGCTGAAATATTTCCGTAAATAAATATGTAATAAAGACATGGTGTACAAAATGGTTTAAAATTAATATTTTGAACTATTTTATACAGGGTGTTTCCAAATGACACTTACAACGCTTTACAGGAAAGAGCTCTCATAAAATCATGAAAAATTATATAGGTAATGTTGGGTCTAATGTCGCCCGTTTTTGATACACAGGGTGTTGAAGTTATTAAAATGAAACTCGTTTTTCTTTATCACTTTAAGACGGTTCAATATTTTTCATTCATATTTAGCAGAGGTTTTGCTACTATCAAAAGACAATTATTTTAATTAAGGTAAAAAAATAACAAAACATATTCATAAATCTAACTGCTGAAAGTGTTTAATTTCCTTTTCTTTTGAGAGTTTCGGCTGCTTTCAGCTTCTCTCTTTTTGTTTTTTTGTTTTTCTATATTTTCGTTATTTTTAAGTTTAACATAATTATTTAAAAATACATTGCTAAACACAGAACAAATCATATGAAGCAGTCTAGAACAATTTTTGTTGCATTCTGAGCAAATATTTTGGAAATATCCATAATAGTAATCAAACTTTATACTTTCAATAGTTAATTTTGATAAAATATATTTTTGCTGATTACATTTCAGAAAATATGATTCACATTCTTTATTGCTAATGATATATTGAAGAATTGAGGATATGTGAAAAAAAATATGGTTGACAAAATCAGAAGCTACTGATAACCCATTTCTCTGAAGATAATCAAAATACTGATTTGAGGTTTGACCACCTTTATTTGATGTTATCAATGATATACAAGATTTACATCCATTTAACTTTTTTGAAATCGTGTAACTGGCATACCCACAAACATAAATCTTTGACGACTCGTCAATTTCTGATGATGTTAAATAGTCGGTTTTTAATATATGAATAAATTGTTTTAACAATGAATCACTGGATGTATTATTACTCTCAATGCTCTGAAAGGACTCCTTAATATCATTTTCAGATATTAATGAAAACTGTGACTTTATATCAGAAAGTGTAAAGTATTGATTTATATTATTATTTTCAAAAATATGTTTTACACGTATCTTTTTTTCCGCATTTATGACATCATCTAATGATACATTATAATTACAGCCTGATAATAGTCGATACTTTCCAAAACTCTTCTCCAAATTTTCACTTGTAAACTTGCCAGGTAATAGATATTTAATTGGATAATGAATATTCTATAATTTCTTTTATAACAAAAGTACTCTGCCTAATGGCTTGAAAAGTTTCATTAGATAAATGTCCATTATTATTTTCTATATTTTTCCATCTATCTAACCAATCTACAAACTTTTTTAAAAAGCTAATCCTTGGATCTGATACATTTTCAAATGGTTTGCACCATTCATTTCTTTTCATAATACCTTTAAGGGTACTTCGGTTGTTAACCAAATCCCACCAACGTCTAATAATTTGCAAGAAGTCCCCTGTATCCTTACACTCTGGAGTACTCATCAAGCATGATATTGTGGACTGATGAAATACATTGTCTGCCAACTGGACTTTTTGCCTCTCCAGAGTGGAAGGGTACAGAGATTTATAATTCAATTTGAAGGCTTGTTTTATAAGCGAAGTTTTCTCAGACTCATAAACATTTCGTAAGTCTTGAAACTTCGCATATTTCAAAGTTCCTTCATTAATTTGTTCAAAATCACAAAAAACAAAAGTATTATGTAAATTTTTTAAATTCATCCAATTTTTCCAAATATTTTTGAAAATATGAACAAAATCAAATAAAAGAAAAATTAATTTCTCTTGATTTTTTGGATTAGAAAACCATAATCCATTATCGGATATAGTTTTGAACATTGTTCTATTAATTGAGTGATTGTCAGTTATAATACAAATTATTTCAAAGCCACAGTCTTGAACAAAATTAATTACTTCTGTAGTCATTTTTGTTAATTCGCTACCTTTGACATTATTAACTGGCCAGAGCTTTACAACCTCATTCATATTACCAAATGTTGAGCTTATCATAAAAGTAACAATTGTTCTTGCAAACTCGCAATCACTGCCTAGGACATTATTTTCAGCAGAACCCAAAATATTTTGAGATCTATAATCCATTCGAGACGTGATATATATTTCATCAATAATTAATGCAACAACCTTTTCAGTCTCGGTTAGTGACTTTACAATATTCAATAAATAATTTTTATTGTTATTCTCTTCTTTGGGCGACACTGCTAAAGAGGAAGAAATACTCTGCAAATACCTTTTATGAGGAAGGACAAAGAAATCTCTAATAACATTATAACAGGTGGGCGATTGTGAATATAATATAAATGCCATTATAATTGTTGATGGTCGATACTTATTTTTGTTTGACACAATCTGATACAACTGATCTATTATTATCTCTAAATGTTTACTATACAAAAATGTATTACTTTCATCATAATTGTTTTCACATTTTAGATATGCATCAGAGATAATTTTCAATCCTTCTTTAAGCATCTCTATTACATTTACTTCTTTATTAACAGTATTTGTTTTATAACGAGATTGGAAAGTTGAGACCACCTTTGCAACTTTACATCCCATGGTAAAATCCATTTAAGATCGTTGTATGCAAGTTGATTGTCTTTGAGGTAAACTTTAACCATTAAATTATCTTCAATTGCAATTGTCGCCATAACTGTCACATATTGATCTATATCTAAATAGTAAAAATATAACTTACGACTATTATTTTTTGTTACAATTTTTGCTTCCCAGGATTGAATTTCCAACTTCGTTTTAAAATTGTTTGCCAGATCATCAAAATCAGTTATAATGTCATTATGCAAAAAATCTTCTATTATTTGTTCTTCCCTGTGTAAAATTGTTTCCCGTCGTTCTTCTGGGTTTGTTCTTTTTTTTGCAGGTGCAGATGAAAGATATTTAGGTAAGTTGTCAAATTGTCTTGGAATTGCACTTTCACTCAACTTTGGGTATTTTAATAGAATTTTTTTGTTTTCACCCGATGGCAAAGTAAATTCATGATACCTAATAATGTCTGAGTCATGAAAATGTTTGGCACATACTACACTACACTTTGTGGGAGTCCAGTCTTTCCTTGGAATAGCTTTCAACCATTTTTCACATTTGTTTTTATCTTTAGGAAAAGCAAATGTCGATTCACATTTATTTGACCCCTTCAAGACGGAATCATAATTTGAATTGCATCCAGGAATTGAACACCTTCGAGGCATCTAAAATAAATTTTCAGTAATTATTTGCTAGAACTTTTTGCAATTGAAAAATGTAACCTACAAATAATTCTTTATTAACATCAAATAATAAACACTTACCGTATCTTCGGATGAATTGTTCTCCAGATTATTATAATATGACTGCAAGGTTACACTACAATTATTATAATTTTCTCATTATTATAACATAACAGATCGAAAAACTTTGTCACATGTTTTGACTGCTAAAACCATGCGGAGATGTCAGAAACAACAATAACAAATCAATAAGGCGACGACGAAGACTACCTACAAGGATAGGAGTGGGATCTATCGGACTACCAAGCGCTCTTGCCACTTTGTGCTCAGCGCGGCTAGTTCTCTAAAGTGGGTTGTGAGCAAAATGTGGCTTCATCACTAAATACCAAAAAATCTAAAAAATTGTTTCGCATTCTTATTTTCTCTGTAACTATTTCATAAAATTGTAATCGTCTATTAAAATCATCCTCGCCCAATTGTTGAAGATTTTGAACTTAATAAGGATGGAAGTTATTTTTATGCAGAATAGTTTGTACAGACTGTCTAGAAATACCGTGATTTCTTGCCAATATACTTGTAGATGTTTTAGGGTTTTCTTGAACATCTTATAGAACATCTAAAGTTTTATCTTCATTAGTTGCACTTTTCGGTCTACCAGAAATAGGAATATCTTTCACACTACAAGTTTCATTAATAGTATACTACGTAACGTGTGTGGTAAGAAGCATTTTACGCACGATGCCGCGTATCGGCGAGTGCGTAGTTCCGTGAGTGCGTAAAATGCTTTACAACACGAGTTACGTACTATACTTTACCTACGACCTACTTGTAGGGGAGAGTGGGCCACCATAAGACGGAAAAAGTCTGGTTTAAATTGTCGGTTAATTTATTGTAAATACGACACGTATATGTCGTCGGTGCATAAGTTATGTTACATTAATGTGAAAAATGGTTATAAACTATTTATATTTGACTAGATTGTGAAGTTATGGGACTTTATTTGGGCCACTATGAGACAGGACAAAATGGGAAGAAAACAACTAAAAATTGTATTAAAATATTCATAAAACACAGAAGAAACCATTATTAGTATCATCACAACATTTGAAATAAGGAAATATTTATAAAACACTCAAAAAGGATGAATCTTTATTTTATATTCATATCAAAAATTAACGCATTATCAGTTGATTAAAATTGATGTCATACTTATAATACGATTTCAATCGTTTTGTATTTCCTAAAAGAGTTGGTTTGGGTAAAATCATTTTCACATCAATGACTGGAACGGTGGCAATGTCTGGGACAGTTGGAAATATAAAATGTCCTTCAACCTTCGAGGCTTTTCTTAGGAAATTGATTTTGACATCACTAGATACTGATTCTAGTTCGACTACTTTTCCCACAAAAAATACATCATTTTTTGCCTTGAATTGTACCAAAACAAAATCATTGGGCTCAGGATCCTTATCAAGTTCTTCAAAACTTGACGGTTCGACTTCAGGAATCCACCCGTCCTCATCAGAATCGTCTTGGAAAGGTATCTCACTTTCAACTTCGGTATCATCTTCATCGGAAGATATGTTCTTAGTGATCTGTTTTCGTTTCTTCGCAAATACGTTTTTTTGCAAGCTTCCTTTCTTTCTTTTCTTCTGTTCCTTTTCTTTTTTTTCCATTTCTCTCCGTTCAATTTTCTCCTTTTCAGGTGTGTCTGTGGGTATGCAACTTTTAGCTCTTTTACGCTTGCTCTTTTGTAATTTTCTTTGGCCTGCCTTCGGGTAGCCTTTGAATATGTGGGGACTAACAAAAACTGCTGTAGCAGGTTTATCTTCAGCTCGATTATCTGTTACCTGTGGTGTATTTAAGGAGGTAGATGGAATTTGTATAAAATGGGATGTTTCCACAGAAGTTGATAGTATTTCTTCAGTAAAATCTTCAATGACAGGTGGGACATCCATAGTCGTTGACGCAGTTTGCTCATCAGCAGTGTACACAGCTGAATCATTTAATACATCTCGATCAGTCACTGAACTACTTAAAAAATCATCAGTGGTGAATATTTCCCGATCAAATGGAAAAATTCCAGTTTTCTTGAAACCTGCCTTAATATTTAATAGAGTCATGGACCGTTCAAATGCCACACCAACACAACCAGCAACTTCATAAATAGATAACGGTGTGCCAGGATGATGTAGAAGCCAGGAATCAACTGCAGAATTATAATATGCCTTTAACGGAGCAAATATTGATATATCTAACGGCTGTAGCTTGTGACTACAGTGTGGAGGTAGTGTAATAATTGTAACTCCTTTATCTTTAGCAATGTTAAGTGTTTCTATGGTAAGGTGGCTTTCATGATTATCGAATATTAAGATAGTAGGGCTCTTTTTGGAGGATCCACTATATTTTACGAAGTGTTTCATTACAGATGGAAATATTTCTCCATTCATCCAACCTGATGAAGTTGCGAGACCTAATGTACCTGATGGAGCTCCATTTAACATATGGCTTTTAAATTTTTTTCGTGGAAATACCATGGCAGGTGGTAAAGTATTTTCACTGGCACTTATTATACAACACGTAGTAATTAATACTCCACGTTCACCACTGGTACATTGACTGAGTTGTTTAACTCCTTTTGCCGATAATACTTTCTTCGGTTTCTGAACGGTCGTCGTGCCCGTTTCGTCCAAGTTGTAGATGCGAGTGCCATCAGAAAATGCTTCGGAGCGATCATATGCATTTTTAAGATTATCAAAGAATAACTTAACGTTATGCTCATTAAATGACGAAGCTCTGGAAAGACTGCACCCTTCAGGCTGCCGAATACTTAACTGTTTGCTATGTCTTTTTAGAAACCCTTGTAACCAGTCAATGCCAGCCAATTTATTCCTTTCCCAACTTAACGGAATTTTCTTTTGGTTAATTTTTGCCATTTCGTACGCCAATTCTCGAGTATCTTTTGTTGTTTGTCCATAACACATTTTAGAGCATATGATTACATAATCCACAAGCGCTCTTTCTTCATTATCTGTAAAAATTAATCTATGTTTATATTGGCTTTTTATGGATATTTGCATGTTAGGGTCTGTCTTTTCTTTTACTTTTTTAACATATCTCTGCAACGTCTGAAAGGATAAACCGTTCTCTTCTGCAGCTTTACGTAGAGACAGTTTTACGCCACCTTCCCCTATCTATACTTGTCGAACAGCTCTTCTCATACATTCTTCTGAAAACAAACCTTTCTGGCTTTTCCTTTTGAGACCTCTGGACATCTACAAAAAATAATTTACCTGATACAGCCAATTCCTTATGTGGGCCACCATGAGACAGTGTCTGAAAATGTGTCTCATGGTGGCCCATTTGCACGTGGTTATAGTAGATGTACATACATCTTTTTATTTGCCATTTTATACATTTATGACGAGCGAAAGGATGCTTATTAACTGTTCTATGTATGTATGTATGTATGTATGTGTGATTTTGGGGTGACATTCACTGAGACCTAAAAGGTCTATTGTGCCCCCCTACTTCTACTCAGTTTCTGAGGAGAGTCTCAGAAACTAGTAGTTCCTTTAGTCCGATTTCCCGGAGGAATTTTAGGATGTCTGCAGGCTTCAACTTAGGCAAATGTTCCTCTTCTATCCAGTAATCTCCCAGGTGCTGTGCTCTAGGATTCTGGAGTGCTGTGCAGTTGGAAAGTATGTGGATGGAGGTTTCTTCTTCCATTCCACAAAATCTGCATTCTTCTTCCTCCACTATTTTGAGCTTTTTCAGGTGCCCATTCAGGCGACAATGTCCCGTTAGGATCCCTGTCAAAATTCTTAGCGCAGTTTTACTTTGACTTATGCATTCTTTTGATCTCAACAGGTTGTAGTCACCCAGAAGAGTCTTTGATTGTATAAGCCCTACTAGATCTTTCCAATGGTCAGATCTTCTCTTTTTCTCGGCATTACTTATTTCTTCCAATATTACATTGGAGCTGATTCCGCAAAAGGGTTCGGGCCCCCAGAAAGGTATTTCAGTCCCTCTCTTTGCTAGTTTATCTGCTATTTCATTTCCTTCTATTCCAGTGTGTCCTGGAATCCATAGTAAGGTGACTATGTTGTTCTCGCCTAGTTCATTGAGTTTGTCTAGGCATTCCCACACCATTTTGGAACTGATTACACAAGAGCTCAGTGCCTTAATGTTCTAAACTGTTCTAAAAAATGGTATAGAAAATTTACCTTTACTAGTTTTATTCTTCTCTTGACGAACGAACGAACGAAAATAAACGTCTTAAAAATTTCGATTAGATACACACCAACTGGTGGTCATAACTCTACTAAGACTAACGTACAGTAATAGAAAATTATATTGGTAAACCGGCACGTAGTGTTAACTTATTACCTAGACCAACAGAGGTCAACACTATATCTGAACGGAAATATTTAAGTGTCTCATGGTGGCCCATGTCTCATAGAGGCCCACCCTACCCTACTTGTATTTTTATAAGAACCATCAGAAATAACAGTGTTACCTGATTGATCGAGGTAGACTTTACTCTGGGTTCAAAAAAATAAAAAACAACAATATGATAAAAGGTTGGTTTAATATAATAAATTATTTAGGAGTGGCTGGATGATAACAACAAAAATTAAACTGTCTAGAGTCGCAACGCTAAAAACTCCCTGAAGGTAGTTCCTATGTACCTGTAGTGAAGTCTGAAGTTGACCTCGTGCTTCTCTAGTAGGTTATGGCTGACTCTACCATAAAAGTTGAAAATTATAAATTATCCACTCGAACCTTAGGGGTGGGTGGATACAAACTATTACTAAATCAATACCTTGGTATGCATACGTTGGTTTACAAACTCTAGTGACTAGACTATTCTTAATACTTAATCTACCATCAAAATTATCTTCCACAGAGGGTAGGAACAAAAAAAGGAAAGATTGAACTTCCTCAGTAAGTCTGATTATATCCTCCAACACTGTCTACTCAAACTAGCGGATTCCTTAAGAAAGTAAAGTATGCAGGTTACCTGTTGTGAATCAA
>CAJUYG010006093.1:0-12707 GCA_910591675.1 Galerucella calmariensis
CCTTCAATAAATAACTAGGTACGTAATTAATGCCGCCCTAGATGTTCGAAATATCATCCAACATTTTCAATGCATGAAATCAATCGCTGACGGGTAGAGAGAAAAGCAGCTTCAACTTCTGCCCTTGAAATACTTCGTATTGTCTGTCGTATCCTTCTAACTATGTCAGCTCTTGTTGCGGGTCTATCGGCATAAACGAGATCTTTTACTCGCCCCCACAAATGAAAATCTAAACAAGTAAGGACTGGAGACCTCGGTGGCCAAATAAATGAACTTCCAAATATCGGTTTTAATTGATATTTTATGCTTTTGATTTACTAACACATCGCTTGAAAACAAATATAACATTCTTATATAATTGAAAAAATGTAGCACAACTAGACGTTGGAAGATCAATTCCCGCCATTTACCTGTTTCTCACGATATCTTAGGATAGGAAAGAGATATCGCCTTGCAGTTTACAGTGTTTTATTACCTATTTAGTCTACTTTTTAAAGATCAACTTCAATTTGTATGCTTCCAATTAAAATTGTTACGAGAAAACACAATATTTGAAAAAAAAAAAATAAAACAGCACCCTCTAGTATTCATGGTTTTCATCAGATTGCTTCATATTTACGAATTTTCGATTGTTCAACAAAAGCTTCTTCAAAAAACATCAAGTTCATTGAAAACGGTCAAGCAGACCCGGAATTACAGGCGTTTTTTCGTAACAAGGTTCCCACTCTCCCCCACCCCTTATTTGAAGAGATAGACTTAAACCTGTCATATTAAAAATATGCAGAATTTGTCGTAGAATTTGATTATAATATTCAATATGCTTCTCAATTTAGTAAATATCGAAAAATTTTGCATTTTTGAATGTTTACTGTCAAATACGCCCTCTAGCGTTGGACCTACAATTTTGAAAATAATTCCAAGGCGTTTCTCGAGGTCACTTTTGTTATAAAATTTTTTTTCCCGAATCTTCACTATAATACACTCCTGAGATATGGCCGACGGCCGTTCTTAGTTGGCCACCCGGTACATTAAAAAACCAACGAGTTCCCTGTAAGGTAAGTTTGAGTCTTGTACATTATATGTTGTATTTTCCAAATTTAATTATGGCTAAACCGGAATGCTTGCCATTTGACAATCTGCCATATTAAATTTGACTAATACCCTTTGAATTGAATCTTTTTGGCTTAAAAACATTTTACTCACTAATTTTTCAATTATCATGCCTAAAATGTCAAAGAAAAGTTATTTAGATCTTAAGGAGATAAATCTCTCATCTCAAATGTCTGCATTAACTTTTGTTTGAGAACATTCGATTTTTCATTGCATTCACTAAATAAAATAATGTCATCAACATGCACAATTAAATAAATGTTTTGGTTAAAATATAAACACCGATCAGATTGAGACCGTTTAAAATTTAAAATCTCTAATTGTTGATGAAGTTATTGGTACCAGCACTATGGTGCTTCGCGCAACTATAAAGAGCTTTAGTAAGTTTGCAAATGTACTCACTTTTTTGACCAGTTACCTATTGCTTCACCTTCACACCCTCTGGAATTTCCATAAATACAGGATCAGGTAAGTTTCCATTCAAAAATGCACATTTCATAAAGATTGTTTTCAACACACAATAATAAAAGCAGTCTGATTGATAACATCCTGGCCACAGGTGAGTATACATCGATATACATCGTCCTTGCTGATAGCCACGCGCCACAAGTCGAGCTTTTTTGATTATTTTACCTCCATCAGACCTCTTTTCTTGAAAAACCAATCTTGAATCAATCACTTTTATATCTTTTGGTCTTTCAATTATTTTCCAGGTTTCATTTTTGTCTTAAGCATTTAGTTCAGTTTCAATAGCTTCATTCCAACCATTTCCTAGAGATATTGCATCAGAATAAGTCTAAGGGGAAGAGTCAATATTTCCTGCCAATAACGGAGTCATTAAACTCTCAACATTTCCAAAGTTCATTCTATAGTCATTGAATCTTTCTGTTCTAACAATCTGTCTTCTAGGTCTACCATGTTCTCTTGGATATTTCAATTTTCCTGGTCTCTGTCATCGTTGATGCTCCCATTTTCTGAGTGAAATTCATCTTCACTGTTATCAGAATTGTCACTATTTTCGTGATTGCCTTCTTTGTTCACTAATTCCGTGATTTCTTGTTCAGTATGCTTATGACACAGTATTGTTCCATCGAACACTACATTTCTAACAAAAATAACATTTCTTATTCTTGGATTCCACAGGCGATATCCATTAATTGTGTAACCAACAAAAACCATACGTTCGCTCCTAGGATCCAATTTGTTAGTTCTGTTTTCAGCAGGTACATGTATCGGGTGGTCCAATAAACCGATCTCTCGGCTATATATAAGAAACTATTCATGTTATAACGTTAGGAAAAAAAATTCCTTAGGAAAAGTGGACAAAAGAAATTGCTGGAAATTAAATTCAAGTTTCTAGGTTAACCGCTAGGGGGCGAAACCTGGAGAGAAAAATTAAAAAACCAGTTTTTTTGTGAAATATGCTCAATTATACCCACTGTTAAATGAGTAAATTGAAAAAAGGCCTAAATTTCGCACAAATTTGTTCAAGTACTTTTAATTCTATTTTTCCAAATAAAGGGTGGAGGAAAGTGGGAAAGTGTTGGTGAATGAATACCTATAACTTTGGTTCGAATCGAGCGATTTTAATGAAATTAGTGTCTATAGAATGAGTGTAGATGAATTAATTACATCTACTATAAAACAATGGCATTTAGTTTTAATTGTCATAGGTAGAGGGTACTTTCGAATGAAAAAAATTAAAATTTGTTTTCCTTAAGAATGTTCAATATAAACACCTAATTATTGTGAATTATAATGGAACTGGATTAAATGTTGATAGCTATTGTTGAAGTCAAGATATAAATAAAAACGAATAAACATAAGTAAGTATAGTATTGACTCACTCTGTATTATAACTTAAAATTAAATATGTAAAAGAAATATCATACATAAATTTCGATCATTAAGACTTGATGTCCAATTAAATGCTGCTTCAATCTCAGGTTATTGCAATTATTGTTAAATCTGCTAGAAGAACAACCGCGTATCATGTCAAAAAATTTGTTGGAGGCGAGGCTACGGGTGCGGGTGCATGCATGCATAATAATAATTATTGGTCTGAAGAAAATCCGTACTGGGTAGAGGAAGTGCAGCTTCAAGGTAGATGGAGTCCTAATGTTTGGTGTGGTATAGTTGACGGAAAGATAGCAGGTTCATATTTCTTGGAACTTCAAATGTCGATACATATTTGGATTTTCTGGATAATTGGTTGTCTGTTTTATTGAAAGATATTCTCTTACAAACATAAGGTATGATATTACAGCATGACTGGTGTCCTGCGCACTTTTCCAGACGCGTTGAAGATTATTTGAATGTAAGCTATCCAAATGGATGGATTGGAAGGGTAAGTATATTTTCAGGGCCAGCTAGATATCCAGACTTAACATGTCTGGACTGTAATTTGTGGGAAGATTGAAGGATTTAGCGTACCAAACTCACAAACATTGCGAGACGACATGCAACAGCCAATTAAAAACGCTATAAATAGTATATCATCAGCTAAAATTTAAGCAACAGATATGTCAAAGCGTGCTAGATTACATATTTGTGTGGAAAACGATGAAAAACAATTTAACATTTGATTGGACATCAATTTTTAATAACCAAGATATCTGTATGATCTTTCTTCCCCATATTTAATTTTAAGTTATAATACAGGGTGTCAATACTATACTCACTTATGTTGATGCGTTTTTATTTATATCTCGAGTTCGACAAAAGCTATCAACATGCGATTTGCGCCTTTTTGTTAAGAATTCAATCTAGTTCCATTATAATTTACAATAATTAGGTGTTTCCATTTTAAATATTCTTAAGGAAAACAAATTTTAATATTTTTCATTCGAAAGTACCCTCTACCTATGACAATTAAAACTGAATGCCATTGTTTTATAGTAGATGTAATTAATTCATCTACACTTTTTTTATTGACACTAATTTCGTTAGAATCGGTTGATTCAAACCAAAGTTATGGGTATTTATCCACAGACACTTTCCCACTTTCCCCACCCTTTATTTGGAAAAATATAATAAAAAGTACTTGAACAAATGTGTGCGAAATTTAGGCCTTTTTTCAGTTTTCCTATTTTTCACTGGGTATAATTGGATATATTTCACAGAAAACTGGTTTTTAAATTTTTCTTCACAGGTTACGCCTCCTAGCGGGTAGCCTAGAAACTTGAAAGTAATTTCCAACAATTTCTCTTGTCCACTTTTCCTGAGTAATTTTTTTTCCTCAAGTTATAACATGAATAGTTTATGATATATAGCCGAGAGATCGGCTTATTGGACCACCCGGTACATAAGCAGTACAACCAAACCCTTTAATCTTACTAATGTCAGGTATTTGAGAATACCATAACTCAGCAGGAGTCTTCTTTTCCATCAAGGTTGAGGTTGGTATTCGATTATATAAGTAAGCTGATGTGGATACAGCTTCTTCCCAAAATTATTTGCCCATTTTAGTTGAGAAATCAAACAGCGGGCTTTATCTAGAAGAGTTTGATTTAACCTTTCCGCCACTCCATTTTGTTCTAGAGTACGAGGTATAGTATACTCTACTACTATGCCCTTTTGTCTGCAAAAGTTCTTAAACTCTTGTGAGATATATTCCCCCCCATTATTACATCTTATCCGTTCTGACAAAGTTTTAAACTTATTTTCTTCCAAAGCTAGGTAGTCTTCAAACTTTTGAAATGACTCACTTTTATTTTTCATAAAGTACACCACAGCAAAGTGGGAAAAATGATCTATAAATGTGATCCAATATCTGTTGCTATTGTTGCTGGATTAAGAGGTCCACAAACATCTAACGAAATACATTCCATGATCTTTATTGCGTTTCGTTCTTCAGGTAGATTTTTGAAAGGTTTTACTTTTAATCATTTTAAGAATGTTATCACCCTAACATTGAACAATAAGATTTTTAGCTCTTACATCTTTCTTCTTCCAGGCAACCAACTGGGTAGCTTCCTCAAGAAGATCCGCAGAGAGGACTGACAACACATCATTGTGCTCAAAAAGTAATTTTATCCTGAACTCCCAGTTTCCATATCCTGTGCCTTCGAAGATTTTTACTGTAAAAGAGTTTCCAGTGGCGATCTTCCTCGGTTTTTCAGTTTTCTGTTACTTTTTCCATGGAGAAGCACTTCCGATTCACTTTTCTGCTACTCAGTTCACAGAAAAAGTCTTAATTTTCTAGGTCTACTTCTTTGCTACTCAGTTCACAAAAAAGTCCCAATTTACTACGTTTCACACGTTTTCCGACCAACCGCACCAGCGAATCGACTGAAAAAATCGTTTCCGTAGCGACCACTGTACACCACTTAAAAATCGTCCAGTTTCACCACTTTCCGCACATTAACGTTCTGGGCCCAAAACCTGTGGAAACTCAAGGCTTCGTGTGGACACTTCCAGTGAAACACATAAGCATTTTTAAGAACTTTTAATCACTAAATATTGGGTTACAAAACCTAGACAAAATTATAATGTATAAGAATCCCTTTTTTATAACAATGACCAGACAAAAGCTTTCTTCGAAAGAACTAAGAACTATTCCGAGTAGCATAATAGGAACATAGAACATATACCTATGTGTATTAAGAATTGCATAATAAACAACTTTTTAACAATAGGGTATTGTTAAAAAGTCACTATTCCTTATACATGATACAGTAGAGATAGTGAAGTTTATTCCTTTTAACACTACTTGTTCTTCTTCAGTTCCTGTTAGAAAGGATTTCATTTGGAACAGCAATTTAGCAATTGGTCTTTATCCAATTCCCAATCAGACCCTAGTGAGTGACTGGCAGACACAAAAGTTTCAATCAGGAGAGACTTGTAATAATTTTTAAAATTGAATGGGGTCGGATTAACATTTCTTCCCTCATGTTGTCTCATTGGACAGAAAAAGTCTTCTAAAAAATCTCGATTGAATTTTCGACCAGAAATAAACTTCACTTCCTTCTGTAAACATAGTTTTTTTGCAAATATGAATTTCAATAAAAAGCATATTTACATTAGATGGTTACTGAATAGTCTAAATCTGCCTTATAATACACTTGAAATTTGGAGTGCTACTTAAATTTATCATCATATTAACCTTTTGATAAAGTCTGCTATTTTATTGAGGAGTGTCCTGCTAAGTCCCTAAACTGTAAAACGCATATATTTCTAAACTATATTTTCTATACAAGTTACATGACTGTGATAATTAACTGTTCCTTGCCATTGTATGGTTGTAGCCATTTTGTAGCTAAGATCCTGGGTACATGCACAAACCTTCACTTTCAATTTTTCTGGGATCCACGTGAAAGTCAGTGATTTTTGGCATTTGTTCAAGATCACCGGTATTCCCATCAATATAATATGCAAAAAACAAATGCTCCCATTTTCCATGTGAAATTACCCCATCTTTTTTCCAAAAAATGTCATTATTGACCCAGTTATTCCTTATACCTTTAATGAGATGAGGAGGATCATACAATGGAATAATTTCATGTCCATCCATATTAATTATTCTTTGACATAACTGCTTGTTGGTTCTTAAATATTTCTCTTCAGTTTCTTGAACCAAGTAATTAATAGCTGCACTGTTATTCCCACCTTGATCACATACAATAGCAGTAATTTAGAAACCAGCTTTGTGTACCTCCTTTGCTACTGCTTTAATGGTTCTTTCTAGATCAATAGTTTTCGTGGCTGATATCACAAAATTATAAAAAATTGGCCGATTCCATGCCTTGAAAAGTACTCTAATTAAAAACACACATGCATGGTTACAAATATTTGTTGTAGTTATTTGTCCCCAAAATCTTCAAAACCATCAATAGATCCCATTTTGTCAGCAACATTTTTTAGGTTCCTAAATATTGTTTCATTTATACCAGGCTTTTTTGAATCTATTCAACACCTTCATTAGTGTTTTTCTACTTGGCAGAGCAAATATATCTTGTAGAAATTTATTTCCTGATCGAGATCGTCTATATACAGCAATAGCCAACATTTTATCGTCATACTTAATCTACGTCCTTTTGCTTTCTTTTTCCCTTGCTTTAGGGTGGGTATTATAAAACCATTTTGACATATAACTAAAAGTTAACTTGTAGAATGACGTCACATGTTATAGTTAACTTCAAAATTAACTTTGTCGGGTGGAAGAGGTAGAGTTTGTTGAACTATCCTTTGCCGTTACGTCATACATTGTCCAGCTTGCTCTCTCATTCATGGAACGGATGAGACGGAATTGTGACGTCATTAACATATTTCTTATCTAAGGTCGAAATAAATTTTATTAGTTATTTTTTAAAAGTTCAGTTGTCATATTTTGGAAACAATTCTTAACATATGTCATTGATTATAATTTTGAGGTAAGTGTAAAGTAATATTTAACTAATATAAGACATACGTGAAACAGCGGAATACGTCACCGATGATGACGTAACGGCAAACGATGGTTGAACAAACTCTGTCGATTAAAGTTAACTTTATGGAAGAACCAGGTTTTCATGATTTGATAGTTGCTCTGTTCTGTCGGTTCTGTCAACAATTTGACATTTATAACCTTAATTATATTATGAATATTTTGATTGCTTTTACTTTGTTTTCTCTGAATTTGCAACGTTACGAACGATATCCAAGATATTTTTAAGGAACTTTTGAACGACGATGAAGAAGATGCTATGAATATTGTTGAAGGCACTTGGCGACAAAGGATATTTAGGAATCGGCTGGACCATTTCACTTTTGGAACGAAACAGCATTTAAAAACCGATTTCGATTATCAAGAGAGTCCAATAATGGATTTAATTCTACTATAAATGGAAGTGAACCTAATAACATTTTTGGACCCCCACCAGTTTTAACGCTTCCTACTTTTTCCTGTCCATACTTTTTTGTTTTTTTTTAAATTGCCCCACTTATCTCGCAACTGTTAGTTGTCCTAGGGGAAAAACCAATCTCCACTAGTTTTTTTTAAATTTCATTCCAAGCAGTTTCTTTATCGTTCCACAAAACAGTGTCACTTCTTTTGCACTCCATGTCCTCAAATTCTTCCAGTAATGATAAGAGATCAATTTCCTCATTGGAAAAGTTTATGGCTCGTCTATCTATTCAGAAAGGAACAAATAAAATAAAAATTCGACACTGGGAGCGAAATAACAAATAGGTACACCAAACAGACATAATAAAACTAAACCATAAAACTAAAGTCGAAATTCCAAAACTTCAGGTCATATTTTTTTTTGAAAATGAAACTTCTATAAAACTGACATTTTAAAACCTAAAGTTAACTTGACTGTTAAATTCAAAGTTACCTTCAAGACATGTTTATAATACCCGCCCTTAATTGAAAAACAAAGCTACTGAGCTACATATGAATTTTGCATCTTTTTGTAAATTTTTTGTTCCATAAATGGCTTTAATTTTTTTTGAAGATCTACAACTGATGTTAGTCGATTGTCTGCCAGTTGTTAATTCTGACACATTCTAGAGCAGCATAAATCTCTGCCTGAAATACAGAGGTATGTTCTCCTAGTGAAAAGGAGCATATTGTTTTTCTCATTTCACTATACACACCTGCTCCTGTCCGTTCCCCAGTCTGTGACCCGTCTGTGTACCAGGTCTCTCCTCGGGGAAGCTTCAGTCTTGGCAGTCCTTTCTGTAAGGTATTTCTACCTCATATTTGGGACTGGGGAGAAGTTTAGTGGCCATATAGTCTATTTTCATATCTAAAATGGCTCCAGATCATATTTTCACAATCAAACAAATAATTGAAAGGAGACAACCACAAAATAAAAATATATATCTAGCTTTCGTAGATCTGGAAAAAGCATTCGACACAATCCCTAGAACAAAAGTATGGAGAGGCCTGAAAGAAAGATGCATAGATAGCAAAATAATAAGAGTTATCCAAGATATATATGAGACAAATACTAACTATATAATAAAAAATCAGATGGATTCAAAACAGAGACGGGATTAAGACAAGGTGGAGGACTAAGACCAACCCTATTTAATGTACACATGGATACTATAATAAAGAAATGTGAAAGAAAAACCAAAGCCATGTTTGTTGGCTATAAAAATTTAGAAAGAGTGGTGATATCTGAAGGAGTATTTGCTGATGATGTGGTATTAGTGGCAGGAAATGAGAAACAACTACAAGAAAACTTAAATATATGGAAACAAGCACTGGAAGAAGAAGGAATGAGAATAAATATAAATAAAACCAAAGTATTGATAATAGGTGATCAAAATATTGAAACTAAAATCAAACTAGACAATATTCAAATAGAACAAGTAAAAGAATTTAAATACTTAGGAGTAACTTTAGCACAAAATGGAAAACAAGATATTGAAATAAATGAGAGAATAGATAAAACAATAAAATTATATCATGCAATGAACCAAAAATTTACCAATAAAAAAGAAATCTCTAAACAAACGAAAATTAAAGTTTTTAATACCATATATAGACCTATACTAACATATGGATGTGAATCATGGACTCTGTCAAACTCACAAAAAAGTAAAATCCAAGCCACTGAGATGAAGTACCTGAGACGAATAATAGGAGTAACAAGGAGGGACAGAGTTCGGAATACAAGTATAAGAGAAGAATTGGGAGTTGAACCAATCTTGAAATTTATTGAACAACGACAATTGAGCTGGTGGGGACATATACAACGAATGAGTAATAGCAGACAAGTAAGAAGAATATACGAAGCAAAAACACAGCTAAAAAGACAAAGGGGAAGACCCAGGCAAACATGGAATAAAGAGGTGGGTAACATAATACAACAAAGAGGGAAGACATGGAAAGAAGCAGCTATATTAGCAAAAAACAGAAGAGCATGGAAAACGTTTATATATGAAAATTGAAATTAAATGCAAACCCGACACCTAACGGTAAAAGGGTGTATGATTATATATATATATATATATATATATATATATATAAAATGGCTCCACTTATGATATCCTCAATGGATATGTGTCCTGATCTAACTATTTTGTTGCTCAGGTTATTTTGCTGCCTAAATAGCCCCATCCTTGCTCCTCCCATTATCACAAGGTGTAATGGAGTAAGGCCAAATAAGGCTTCTAGTGCTGCCGTTGGCGTGCTTCTCATGCACCCTGCAATACTGAGACAAGCAAGTCTTTGCACCTTGCCTAGTCTCATCATTGCATTCTTTTGTGTCGACCAAAGACGCATATATTATTATGGGTTCAACCACATAACTGGATCCACGTCCTATACCTATCTAAATCCCTTGCAGGATTCGGAAATCGATGCATCGGCAAAGTTTTATTTCGGTAACCTTTCACTGAACAAGTTGTAGAGCCTGGCATGGTGATGGCTGAAACAAAAACAGATATATCTTTTTGAATACACTCATTACCTGTGAAAACCTTATGATTATACCGAAGCATTTTTAGGAATATATTGATTTTTAGCTTGTCCAAACAGACTAAAGACACAAGAGATAATATATAATATATACAAATGTAATTGTCACATACTCCATGATGATGAGTCAAGTGTTATATAAATATATTAATATTTGGAAAAGAAAAGTTGCAAAACTGACATTACGTTTAAAATTTCGAGATAATTATTGCCGAAATGAAGGAATGTATGTTTTTATTACACAGGTATTCGATCAATGACATTATCTGCTTAGATCTGATCAAGACTTGCAATTGTGTCTAACATATGAGGGATTACCCTATCTTGAATAGTTTTTTTTTGTTTGCTTATGACCAGGGAGAGAGTCCATTAGCCGAATATGTATCAGTTAATTTACTTATTTTTTTTTTATTAAAGAAGAGTAAGTATGGACCCCAACCAATTTTTTTTTCAATACATGATCCATTGTACAAAATTATACATATGTAGTAAGTAATATGACTTTTTTTTCCATTCATATTTTTTGTCTTTTCCAATATGTTTTTTTTCCTTTCCTTTTTTTTTCTCTTTCTTTTTATATTGATTTAAGGATTAGACAAGGACACATGCCACGCTTAGGGGCATCAAAGCGTTTTTAATACATCACTGAAAGGGCCTCGGATGGAAAGGGTTACAGTTGGGATAAAACATAGGATTACTTACAATGATATGTTACAATTAACAACGTGTTTGTACAATAAATTATACATAAATATATCCGATGATTGTACTAATTGCTGTGAGTTAAATGGTCTTACCAATTTAATTCTTGAAGAGTGAATATAATTATACAAAACATTCTAAGAATTTTGAATTTTTTTCCTCATTTAGGTTACAGTTCCATACTATGTGTTCCAGAGATCCTTCTCCTCCACATTCACACAGAGATCTATCTGACATTTTCATTTTTTGTTTATATACAGGTGTTAAACAATTCGGTCGATTCTGATTAACATTGCTATGAGTCTTGTTACAGTAACCACATTGTTATATCCTATAAGCAATAACAATATGGTAGTCTAGGATCGTATTCTGCTTGGACTACAGTAGCAATATTGGTTACCAATTATGTTCATGACAATATTGTTATTGCCATGCGATAAATTACGAATTTGAAAATTGACAACAATGTAATTATTGACGTACTTTGATCAAAAAGAAGAATGTGAGGTTAAATGTGACATTTGAGTTAACCAACCGGTAGGTTATCTGGTCCTATATATTTATAATGGATAACAAAACAAGAAATAAAAAGACAACAAAATCCCATATGGAGCTGAAAGTAATATTCTTGGAAAAAAATAGCGCCATGACAACAAGTAAAATTCACCCTCTGAATATTTCAGAAATATAAAACAAGACGGATGAGCTAACAAATTTATTGTATAATATTGATAATTGTGCACGAAAGGATGAAAAACAATGGAAACGGTAAATATATCTATATATATTTGAAATTCACTCTGTGAGAAAATAACTTACCTAAATCAATTGTAGTTCTTATATGAATGGAAAAGCAAAACTAAAAAGAAAGCCAGTAATACTGATAAGGAAACTGCAGACGGTGAATACATTTGTGAAGAACTTAATAACATTGAAAATAGGTTATTAAAAGATTATGGATGGATTCATGTGGTAGGATGCCCAGGAGCGCCTGTTGAAGTAGATCCTGACATAACCGAAAACATTAATAATAATATTGCCACCAAATATAATAAAGATTAGTGATGTCATTTTTGAATAAATTGAGTTTAGTATTTATAAAATTATCAATTTCTCATTTTTCAACAATTTTCTCTTGAATGATATTCTTCATGTTCTTATTTTTGAATTTTCTTGTGATACTTAGTTTGTTGAGTTTTTATGTGATTTTCTATTTTTTATTTCAGTTCCAAGTTTAACTGTGGTTGTTAAAGAATGCTGTTTTATTTTTTTTTTCAATTAAATCGTGTTTTTGTTTGTAGAATTTCATTAAATCAAAATGAAATAGTTAAATTTATTAGTGAAAAATAGGAATTTACACACGAGCAGCATAATTATTTATTTTAAACTGTTTAACAGTAATTTATATTATAATTTATATTTATATTATTTTTTTATATATATATACATAAATAAGAAGAAAATTCACATTCTCATTTCCATT
>CAJUYG010006094.1:0-12706 GCA_910591675.1 Galerucella calmariensis
GTGAATATCCATTACTACAATTTGTCATTTAAACTTTTTAGCGCTGTATCTGGAGAAATCCATAAATATGCTCATTTACATATTTTTATTTTATTTTACCATTAGGAAGAGCATATAATTTTGAGTCTCTGTGCAAAAAATTAGACGTCAGCGAGACTCATAAGTCGCCTAAAAAAATTATAAACATCAAATAGCGCTCCTCTCCAAATTTCGGGCGTGACGTCATCGCATATGAAATCTCTCCCAGAGAGCGGATACCGCTCCGATTGGATTTCGGTTAGATGACTACTTAGGTAGTAACAGTATTTTGCTTTCTTATGCCTATTATTATAAGTTTTAGCAAACTCTAAACAGTGTTGTGTTTGTGAAAAAAGAACGTTTAGAAATAATTTAAATTATTCGACACAATGGACCAGAATCAGAGTATATAAACTATAAATATAAAACTATAAATATTGTGCGGTTCCAGAATGTAAAAGTACTACGATTAAAACATCCAACAAAACATTTATTTCTATTAATAAGGATGCAAAAAACGGAAGCAATGGCAGAAAAACATAAAAAGACTCAAAGCATTCACTGATAAGTCAACATACTTTGTTTTAGGATTTCATTTTTCTTCAATAAGAATTGTTATAAATTACATTATAAAATACGTTGTAAATCCATATTGAGAGGGTTATTGAAAACCACATGCTTGTATTAATCCATATTTATTGAAAAAATTAGATAATATTGTTCTTATAGCTTGTGGTGTTATTAATGTTCAAAATTATTAAATAAAATAATGGGTCAGTTCTTTACAAATTAAATTTTATTAAATACTGCTCTTTTCCAAAAAACAGGTAATCTTTTTCAGTAGATCATCAACAAAACTGGCGTATATTATGTGTTTTAATAAGAAATTATTTTATTTGAGAGCATAAAAAATTATTGGATTCTGAACGAAGTGGAGCATCTCCTAAGCAAGTGAACTGGTTTGGCTACGAAAGACTAATATTTTTACTGCAAGGATATGAGTCTAGGGGTAGTCGCTCAACTGATATGCTCAACTCTGTACTTTGTATCTTGTTTACAAATATTTGGTCCAATCATTTGAATTAATACCTCGAAATCAGTTGGAGTCATTCTTACAAATTTTTTAAATCCAGATCCATCATTCAATTTTAGGTCTCTTAGTAAGTTTGCAGAATGTTCTATTCCGTTTTGCAGGAGTTCGCGTACCCACCAACGTTTTTGTTTCCTTTTCTGTGAAGTGAAAAATATATATCCAGCACAAATGTCCACCACTGCTTCACTATTCAGCGACATGTTTTGTGTTTTAATCTGGACGCGATTGTAACATTTCTATATACAGATCACGTAATTTCTTATGGAACCTTCCTGGATTACACAAGTACGACAAGGAAAATATGAAAAAAACAGCTTGAAAGAAAGAGAAAGTATAACTGTACGCGCGTATCGAAGGCGTGTACCCAAGTCTAGGGGATGGCCGAATGTTGATTGTCCTTCACAGAGAGAAAGAGAATTCACTAGTAGATGGTATTCAGAACGGACAATAAACATTCGGCCATCGCCTAGACCTGGGTACACGCCTCCGATGCGCGCGCACAGTTACACTTTATCTGTCTTTCAAGTTCTGAATACCACCTACTAGTGAATTCTCTTTCTCTCTGTAAAGGACAATCAACATTCGGCCATCCCCTAGACCTGAGTGCACGCCTTTGATGCGCGCAAACAGTTATACTTTCTCTCTCTTTCAAGCTGTTTTTCTCGTATTTTCCTTGTCGTACTTGTGTAATCCAGGAAGGTTCCATAAGAAATTACGTGATCTGTATATATAAGTGATTGTCAAAAAAAATGTTTTTAAACAAATGTATAAGTACTTTGTTTGCGGGCAAATGTTTTAAAGACTGGTTTGTGAGCAAATGTATGTAGGTCTGGACTAGGCTTAAGTAACTGGATGGTTAAGATTCACAATTACTCCCAGTGGCGCTACATTTGGGTTCATACTGAACTCTTCCTAAACGGCTGGTCAAATTTTGTTGACATTTTGCATAGGAGTTTTTTGGAAAGGTCATTTGAAGAATGGGTCAAATTCGTGAAAACAAATTTGTTTGTCCGCAATAAGGGAAGAAAATTCAGGAAAGTAGATTTGTCGGAAAACATACATCTTCTATCAGAAAATTAACGATACTATCCCTATATATTTGATTCAAAATAAAAATGTCAAAATTTGTATAATATGACAAGAAGCACAACACAACGTCTGTCGGGTCCTCTAGTATATTATTAAGATATCAACTTCATTTCAATTTTTCTTTTTTAATAAAAATAGCACAGTTTTAAAGCCGACCACACACGTTCCATGAAAAGTAATTTACTGATAGACAATTTCGTAGTTTTCGGAGAATTAGCCATTCATCAATTTTGTGTTTACATTAATATAACAAAGTATAGTCTAGTAATAGACAATTTTTCACACAACCGGTATAGTTTTCAATACATCCTACATACATAAATATAAATTTGATATATTTCAGGATCTGTAGAAAATAAATATTGCGACTAATGAAATAAAATAGAAGCTGCAAGTAGATTTTATGGAAAATAACTCATCAGCAAGAAATGTGATGGTTTTTTATAGAAATAGTTGAAAATAATATTTTGATTTCTACCTTGGTTTCTCTCGAAGTCCACATTCTTAAATACAATACCATGTTTGGACAGTCTATCAACATATTCGGGCCTTTGTCGTTGGTTTTCGGATTGTTATCGGAATCCGAGTACGGTTGCAGAACTATACATCTTGCTTTTCTCAAATCCATATGTTTGACTGGTTGACCGTCAATCACGTAGCAAAATTCCCTTTGGGTTAATACTATCCAAGCACCCATCCATTTTCCGCTCACGCCTGAGAAGATAGAAATTGGAAAAATAATTTAAAAAAAAATTTCAACGAAATAAAAGGTATAGGTTTTGGAATTTTGTCTAATATACGTTTATCAAATTGATAGCACGATTCTAAGTAATAGATCCTAAAACCGCAATAAGCCATAGGCGGACATTGGAACTTAGGCAGGATAAAGTGAATCAATTTTATCTCAATTCTCCAAAAGCGAATAAATATGGACAATACAGTCGGCAGAACCAAACATGAGCCCCGGAAAATATGCGAACTAAAATAAGGTCATCACAAGCAGCCAATCAAGAGCCAATGTTAACGATTGTCCATTAGTAATTGTTAAATATAATCGAAATAATATGACCGAGTGATTTCATCAACATACATCATTTTATTCATTCTGTATCAGTGTTGTCAATGCTAGGATGATTATCCGATTTTTAGACAATTTCACTAATTTGGATCCAATAGTTTTTCGAATATTTTGCAGAAGGGATATATAAAATGGCTATTGTTTTTGGGGATTACCCATATTGACTGGGGTCAAAGACTTTATTTAGATAGCCAATGTGTCCTTTTGGTAATTTTGACAAATTCTGATAATTTGAATAGAAAGTTCGGGTAATTTTTATTTTTGCATCGCCAACACTGGACTGTATTCTATTTTATGTCAGCTGCCATATAATCTGCTTATATATACTTTATTTTATTATTTCATTATAATCATTATTTGCTCCATAAATTTCAGAACAATCAAGTGTTTATCGGAAGCCAACACACACTAATAGGTATTTGAATTTTGAATCAAATCATGCTATAAGCGTTAAAAAAGGGATAGTAAAATCTTCATACGATAGGGCCAGAATCATTTGTTCTAATGATAATCATTTCACAAAGGAGAAAACTCTATTGAAAAATGTCTTAAATGCCAATAATTACCCGGCAGAATTTGTAAATAAAGAAATCAAGAATATAGAGAAAGGCTCATTGTTAATACCGCATAAGAATAACAATAATATTAATAATTCAGCTAACATAACTTGACAATACCGTATGTTAGGGGTTTGTCAGAAAGAATTAAAAAAATTGGTAATCAATTTAACATTCGAACTAGCTTTAAATCTAACAATACTTTGAGATCTATCTTAACAAAAACGAAACCAAAAAATGAAGAACCATCTTCAAAAAATTGCATATATCAGATATCTTGTGAATGCGACAAATTCTATTTAGGTGAAACATCTAGACCATTGCAAGTCCGAATAAGTGAACATAAAAAATACATCAAAGATAGGGAGTTCTTTAAGTCAGGTATTTGTAAACATGCTTGGAAAGAGGGGCATAAAATTCAATGGGATTCGACAAAAATAATATTGAAGGAGCCCAATAATAAAAGACGGAAAATCAAAGAAAGTGCTTTAATACAACTAAATGCAGATAAATGTGTAGCTAGTATTTCAGCCGAATGTAGTCAAATTTGGTTACCAATGTTAGAAAGAGAAATTTCCAATAATCAATTACCTGCGTTATCATAACCAAAAAAGTAACAACAAACGCGTTTTATTAACAACATTTCCAAAATAAGCTAAAAAAGCGCTATCCCAATGAAAAAAACCGTTCCTGGAACGTGCACTTCACTGGATTCCATTTCTAGTAGACTATCATATCGTTAGAATGTCATAAAATAATAGTTATTTATGTAACTAGTGTGTAAAGTAGCCTTTTTTTTGACGAATGTGAATATTGTCGCATGAGCCGCAGGCGAATGCGACAATCACATGAGTCGAAAAAAAGGTCTTTACACACGAATTGCATACAATATTTTTTCTACTAGCGAATATTTAATTAAAATACAAAAGCTTAATAGTAATTTTCTTTACACACTAGTGCGTAAAGAAACATACTTTACGCACTAGTGCGTAAAGTAAGTTAAATTTTTTCTTTAGAAGAATCTTTAACGCTATTATTAATTTCTAATAAGATATATTTTTTTCGTAAATACTCATGGATTTTTGGGGCAGTAAATCATTCGCAGCATTCTGTGCCACATCTAATATATTTGGTGGTGTATTTGCCAAGTAAACTGAGAGATCGTCAGAGGAATCCATCTTTATTTTTATAATAATCTAAAATTACATCATAGTTTTCTAAAAATATTCAATTCTTAAATATAAAACACAATTGCTTACCCTAGGTATAGTCGGAAGATCTCAATTTAAATTTAAAATGTCAGATTCAATTCACAAAGAAATGTCAGTCACTCACCGCCAACTTATGCCTATTTTCCGTATTATTTCCAGTACTCAATAATTATTTAACAATAATTATTAAGTTACTTTACCAAATTCTATAGGTTTCTATCTCCAATTTATGAAAAAAACTTAGATTTAATATCCGTTTATTATACCTATTTTTTTTATAAGACTAGATATCTATAACTACATACATATTGGAATTTTTTCTTTACGCACTAGTGCGTAAAGTAAAACTCTTTACGCACTAGTGCGTAAAATAAAGTTTTACGCACTCGAAAATGTGTCTAAAGTACGTACTTTACACACGGTAGTAGAAAAAATATTTTATTTCACATTTTACCAGAGGTGTGATCTACTATGAATGGACCTTAGTAAAATTTGACAACAACAATGATTCCCAAAAGAATAAGAAAAAAGAATAAGTAATGCCACAAGGAACAAGGAACAGAAGATAATCAGTCTTTGTTAAGACTAATTTGATAATAAACTTAGCATAGTAAGGTATGTACTATAAATATAATTATTATTAATAAACATAGCCTAATACAACACATTGTGTTTCTGAAACCCGCAACATCAAATGTTTGTGCATACACGTCAAAAAGCGTTGAAGTTATTGTAAAAACGAAAATTAAATTTCCATGTTTAACACCCTGTATCTCTCTTAAAATCAACATTTTATCAAGGCTAGTTGATATAAATCGCAATATTTTGAAGTGAAGATTGTTACTTAAGAACCACCCTGTATATTGTGAAAATCATCGGCAATTATTTCCTTCCTATTAATTTTGACCAATCAAGAATTGGATATGTCAACAACTGTCAACTTAGCTGTCAGTCGTTTTTTCCGAAAAAAAAAAATCGAAAAAATTGCATGCAAGTTTGACAATTTAACCGATATACTCCTTTAACCTACAATAATTGTAATTTTTATATTAATTGTAATTTAAAATGTTTATTCAACTCAGGAAATAATCTTACTAAATATCCCTCGTGCATCTAATTTTTCCTGTGGAAAAATTGGAACACTCGTTTCTAAGTAACAAATTACTAAGAAGCTCGTTTTTCCGAATTATTCCGGAAAAATTAAATGCACTAGGGATATTACCCCCGACAATAATTGTTTGAAATTATTCCAATTATTTCAGTTTTCTTAAGAAATAAAAGTGTTTACCGATGATTGATCTAGGTAATTAACAGAAAAAAAAATTATAAATATTCACAATAAAAATTAGGTATCAAACATTACCTTCTCGGAGGTAGGCCCAACCCATTCTATTGATGTTAGTTGTTATTTTAGAAGAAAACCTGCTAGTAAGCGATTCGCAGATAAATTGAACCCAAATTCTTCTTTCCGCGTTATTTCTTGAGCCGTAAATGTGACCACCTCGCGTTTTTCCTGTGGTGTTTATTTCAAAACAGTAAAGTTCATCATTATCGTACCTGAGAAAAAAAATAGATGCAAAATATATGTATATTCACCGGGAGAAAAAAAAAACGAAGGAGTAGGTATCAATTTTTCAATCGCTTTGTGATGTTTAATCATTACAAAAAAAAAACATGTTTCAATTGTTTTTCAACAACAATAGTAGATACCTTTATTTGAAGAAAGCAAGTGTTTTTGAGTAAAGGTAATAAGTTACAGAAATCTCATTACTTCAAAGTGCATAGATGAAACCATGTCAACAGTGCTATTTTTTTGATTGTTTTGAGAAATTTAACGTGCAAAAGTTATGTTGCGTTAATTTAATCTAAAAGAGATGGCTGTGAATCCCGAAACCGCGGCTGCTATTGTTGCGTAGCTTCAAGATGGAATAAGTGAGCGATATATTGCCCAACAGTGTTATGTATCTGTTACCGTGAAAGACCGAAAGTAGTGACAACATTCGCCGTTGGATGTCGACAAATGTCAAATGCCTTGGTAAAAGTCCGTACATTTCTTAATTCTATTATACATTCGGACTTTCACCAGTATATGTCGACAAACACAAATGAGGTCCGGTGATCTCGAACACTGCAGGTCGCGACAAGTTTTTAGAAGGTTCCAGCCCCATGTTTCAGTTAGCTTTGTCTTCGTCAGCCTAACGCAATGTTTGACATCGCTCCCTAACCTAATTTAGTTTTTTTATTAGAAATTATAATTTGTATTTAATGGCTACTACAGTGAATCGTGATAAGTTTTTTGAAATGTTACATGCTTTAATTGGAAGTAAACGAGAAGACAATTGTTTTTATTTTTCACAAGAAAAGTACTCTAAAATCGTTTCTGAAGTAATTTCTGCTAAAAGTAAGTGTAGTACACCTTTGGACTACAGACGTTTAAAACGTTTTGACATTTTAAAAGTTAGTGATGAAGAAAAATTAATTGTGCCATTAAAACCAGGAGAAACAAATATCCAGTATTATGTCACTTATGATGAGTTGTTCACAATACTTTCTGAAACTCACATAAGAACAGGCCATGGAGGAAGAACACGAATGCTTAAAAAATTGTAAGTTAGATACAAAAATATTACTTATGAAGTTGTAATGTTGTATTTAAATTTGTGTAAACAAAGTCAAATGAAACATAGTGCGCCTAAAAAAGGTATTGTTGTGAAACCAATGCTCAGTTCCGAATTGAACTCTAGATGTCAAGTCGACTTGAAAGACTTGCAATCACACAGGGATGGCGATTACAAGTTTATAATGGTATATCAAGATCATTTAACCAAATTTGTCCAGTTACGATCTTCAAAAAGCAAGAGATCCAAATTTTTTTGGTACTCCCGCTACATTGCATTCGGATAATGGCAGAGAGTTCAGTAATCGAGTCATATCTGAACTATGCGCTATGTGGAAATATGTTAAAATAGTGCACGGAGAGCCTCGTCACAGTCAAACACAAGGCTCAGTTGAAAGCGCCAATCAGGACATAAAAAATAATATGTTAACTGCTTGGATGCAAGACAATGATTCAAAAAAGTGGTCAGAAGGTTTGCCGTTTGTCCAATTCGCCAAAAGCACAACTTATCACGAAGTAATACGCCAGAGTCCTTATGAAGCCCTGTTTGGCGTTAAACCAAAAAGGGGTATAACATCGTCATCACTCCCTCGCGGGCAAGTTTCAAACATTGAGACCGAAGAACAGCTAGAAGCTTATGTTGAAACAGACATGGATAATGAAAATACTATTGGAGCTGGCACATCTTCATCTCAAGCACTGGCTGAACAACACTAGCAAATTTCTTTAAAAAGAGTAGCTGCAAAAGATAATCTTCTACTTCAAGCAACAAAAATGTTGCGAACCTCAAAAAAAAAGTTTCCTCCTACCCAAATTGTTGATACCGAAAGAATTCAAGTCCCTGATGTCGACCGTGGTCGTACAGACCCTCGAAATGTGTTAGCGGTTGTTGTTGGAATAGAGGATTCAGACTTTTATAGATTAGCTAACAAAAATGATACCTTGAAGCAGCTTTTCACCCGTAATCAGTTCGTAATTTGTAAAGAAAAGATGTAAAGATACTTTCCATGGACGAAGTTTCAACAAAAGAAATGTCGCTAAGAGAAGCAGCTTCGCTAATTCAAAAAGTGGAGGGCAAGGCTATACACGTTGTAACTGCAAAAGGAAGTGTTCCACGACTAAATGCAGCTGTAAAAGCAAGGAACTTTTGTGCAATTCGAAGTGCCACGGTAGTTTAAGTTGTTGCAATAAATAAGACATTGTTCTTATTTTTTATATTTCATTTTATATTTTTATGTTCTACTGTTTGTTTTGAGTTTATGTGTGTGTGTGACGTCACATGTCAACATTCGTTAAGGTCCTTTCGACATTTCTGACTTTCTGTGCTCTATATGATTTATTGTCTTAAAAAGTCTGCGTAATCGTCAAGCTAAGCTGTTGAAATCAGAAATCGACATCAGCACGTCGGGCAAATAACCTATGACAAATTATTTCTCAAACACATTGATTCCTTAACCTTAGACTCCAATTCACATAAGAAGTTAAAGTTAGTTTAGTTCAGTACCAGCTATTGTAAAGATAAGTTCCGAAATCAAAGATTGGTGGTAAAAGTTGTATCAGGTGTTGTTATTGGACGGACCCAGGATAATTAATCGTAACATTATTTTTTATCAAGTTTTAGAAGATGATCCTCAGAATAAACAAACGAAATACTGTGTTGTTGTTTGCCAGATAAATTTTATTTGCCTAAAAAAGTGGCATTTGCCATGCTTTCATCATTCGGATCGTCCTATTTGTGTGACCAAGTTTTTTCCCATATGAAGATCATTTTGAATCCATATCGAAGACCAGGAAATTCATAGGCGTGTGTGTGTGTATTCTGAAATGTAACTAGCCATGAACCAGAAATAGAAAAGCTTTGGCGAGAAACTAAAGGACCGAAAACGTTTCAAATAAAAAAATGTTGCTTTATATAAAAACATATATTTCGTTCAACAGTGGAGCATGTGCTTTGTTTCCTTTTTGTTTAAATTTTTTTAAAATATTGTTGATTATTTTTTAAACGATCCTGTCTGCCAATCGTAATGAGAAAGAAATTCAAATCGACCAATAGCATCAAAATTACACTGATAATTTGTTAGTAGTTAGTCAAATCTCCTTATTTTTTATCATATGAACAATTTCACCCAACCATGTCAACATTACACTGATAACCACACACACAGTCACCGGTTTACTTTCAAAGAGACAGGAGCTAAGTTAACGGTCACTGGTTCACACCGTTATCTGCAACTGTCTAGAAAATAGATCAGGTCAACGATAAAAACAACGTAAATCTACGATAAGACACCACCTAGTGACGGTTTCATTTCAGAACTCTCTTTAATAAAAGTACTTATACTGGAGTTCCACAAGTACAGAAGACAGCGAAAAATCCATTCCCGTCTTACCATGCGTCGTACCCGACCCAAGAAAAAGTACAACGGTGAGGAATTTCCTCAATTGTCCTTCAAATCTCCAACATCCAAAAATTCCCGAAATTCCACTTCAACTTCGAAGACGCCCTCCAAATCCAAGCCACGCCCCCTGATGGCAACTCCTATTAATATGCCATCAATCATCTAATATCTCGACATACTCCAATTTCGAGACTTGCTCTCGTCAAGACATTCCAATAAAAACCTTTCACTCAAGCAATTTGAGGAACTTCTTTCATCCACCAAAGAAGCCGTCCTCAACACACTCTCCCAAAGTCCTTCTCTTACGCCCAAGTAGTTAAGTTCACTGCTTCACTCTCCACTCAGGCCTCCTCCATCAGCGGAAAATCTCTAAGCCAAATCGAAGAAGTCTCAGTTCAGAACTCTCCCTTTAAATTTTCCCGTTCCCAAAAATCATCTTCTACTTCACTCCAAACTCTCAACCTACGAAACCTCTGCCCCCAAAAAAGAATCTCAAGCCAAGAAAAATCCTCCAAACTGCTCTGCCCAAGGACAGGGCAACAAGGCTCTTCAACTTCCCGCCGATCCACAACCCTGATAACTAAAAACTTTTTTACTGCAACACGCGCCGAAACATCTGAGTCCTCCAGAAAAGTGTAACGAAAAGCCGGATGAAAAGTGCAAAGAAAGCAACCACGGTACACGACACCGCGAAGAGTTCCAACTACAAACACTAACACACACGCGCCAAACAGCGAATGCTCCAAAAAAGTGTATGGAAAACAATCGGACACCAAGAGGAGTAGTCGCCGCGAGGCACAACACAACCGCACTTATTAGTGCATCACACACACATACTTCAGGTGCTCTCCAGCACCTGGAGGAATTTTTACATGTGGAAAACAACAAAAATCACCTTTTTCTTCCTATCCGGCATCTTAATCTTCGCAACGTTCGGAACAATGATACATTGCGAAAATTAACCAAATGGCCATCCTTTGGGTGTACAGCCACAGCTGTCCCTACCGCGACCGTCAAATCATGCCTTTAAATTCAGTCAATTCAAACCCAGAAGAGGACTAACTCTGCTATAACAGGGTATTAACAAAATTTTTGCATATCCAATAAAGGATAATTAAATTTAAACAGTAAAATCATGCTAGAACAAAAAAAACACTGATAACAAACCATGGGCTATTTTCACGTTGATATGAACACATTTTTAATTCGATTTAGAAGTTTCAAATATTTAATATTTCGAAATGTCACGATTTGGTTGTAATACTGAGGAAAATATTAATGAACTTATAGAATCGAACAAACCAAAAAACACCGTTTACAGTAAGAAATTTGTATAGAAAGCATTCATGGACTTTTGCAACGATGTAGAAAGTATCAATTAGATGGAAATTATTCAACTTTTCTAATTGTTCCTTTGTTAATTGCACCTTTGAATGAACTGTTGTAGGTCTGTATTTTTTCTTTAGTTAGCAAAAAAAATTCTATGCGAATAACCCTCGTATGTGTATGTTTTGGGGTGATATTCACTGAGTCCTAAGAGATCTATTGTGCCCCCTCACCAACTTAGTTTCTGAGGAGAGCCTCAGAAACTGGTAGCTCCTTTAGTCCTATTTCCCGGAGGAATCCAGGCTTCAACTTAGGTAAATGTTCCTCTTCTATCCAGTAATCTTCCAGGTGCTGTGCTCTAGGATTCTGGAGTGCTGTGCAATTGGAAAGTATGTGGATGGTGGTTTCTTCTTCCATGCCACAAAATCTACATTCGTCTTCCTCCACTATTTTGAGCTTTTGCAGGTGCCCATTCAGGCGACAATGTCCCGTTAGGATCTCTGTTAAAACTCTTAGCACAGTTCTACTTTGACTTATGTATTCATTTGATCTCAACAGGTTGTAGTCACCCAGAAGAGTCTTTGATTGTATAAGCCCTACTAGATCTTTCCAATGGTCAGATCTTCTCTTTTTCTCGGCTTTTCCTATTTCTTCCAATATTACATTAGGGCTGATTCCGCAAAAGGGTTCAGGCCCCCAGAAAGGTATTTCAGTCCCCATCTTTGCTAGTTCATCTGCTATTTCATTTTCTTGTATTCCAGTGTGCCCTGGAATCCATAGTAGGGTGACTATATTGTTGTCGCCTAGTTTATTGAGTTTGTCTAGGCATTCCCACACCATTTTGAAACTGATTACACAAGAACTCAGTGCTTTAATGGCTGCTTGACTATCCCACATTATGATAATCCTTTGTCTTCTGTATCTGTCTTCATACTACCCTCGGACATTGATAAATGCTCAAAAATTTTATGACAACTTTTTCAAGCTTGTTGCTTGTAGGCAACAGACTTTCGAAATCTGTCATAAAATTTTTTCGAACAATTATCCTTGGGTTCCTTATGGTCCTTATGTCCTTGGGTTATTACTACTGAAAATTTTTTCACGCTGTTTGATTGGATCTTCGATTGAATGAATGCGTAAGCCATTGGTTACCGGACATTTGTCAGTGTCATTTTTATTTGACGTTAAAATTTTGCTGTCAGTTAACCTGTTTAATGAAGATACTTTATTTTCTTAACATTCTGCTAAATAGTTTGAAAAATAATCACGCAGAATTACATTCGTGGTAATATTTTTTTTTAAATAATTTCAACTAGAT
>CAJUYG010006095.1:0-12706 GCA_910591675.1 Galerucella calmariensis
ATTCAAAATTTACTATTTGAAAACATTAGATATGGCCACGTTTAACTATGAAAAGCCCAAAGGGCTATGTATATGTATTGATTATAATTGAAAAATGGACTTTCGATTATCAACAATATATTAATAATGATTAAACGTTAGTTCTCTAATGTGCTTCTTTCATTGGTAATAGAGTAATAGAGATGGAGTTTACCAAGCACCTCTAATTATGTAACTGTTATTTCTTATGCTTCTTATAAAAAATACAAGCACAAGTAGGTCGTAGGTAAAGTATAGTACGTAACTCGTGTTGTAGAGCATTTTACGCACTTTTCCATTCGTGCGTAAAATGCTACTTACCACACACGTTACGTAATATACTATTAAAAATCTCTCATTAAGGATAGAAAAGAAAAAAATTTAGAGAAATGGTCATTGGCCCATTAATTTTATGATTGCCGGCGAAAGATAAGACAATATACTTTGAGACAAACTATACCTCTCTGTCTTTTTTGTGGTGAAAATTCTCTTTATGAACACCTTCCACTTGCGGTTCGCAGCTCGCGTTGTTCAGAGCGGGGTTGGTAAATTGCGCACAGCGGTCAGTTTATAGCCAGGTATATCCAAAATATTCCTTTTTCATAGGTAAATTGCGCACAAGTGACCCTAAAGAGGGTCCATCAGGTAAATGGCATACAACTTTCTACCGATTCCACGAATTTTAAAAATTACCAGAGATTCAAAAAAGTCATTGAGGCGTAGGTACATAGATCAGTTTAGTTTTTGCATTTACACTTCTTTCAACGGGTTTGGGCCTGGGTTTTCTTGTTTTTTTTTTAGTTTTATATTTCTTATTTTCTGATATTTTTATGGACTAAGGATACAATTTGACCGCTGTGCGAAATTTACCTATAAAGAGACTAAATCCCCTGGCTGCAACTACCTGACGAACCCTTCCCAAATTTGGGAAACTTCTTGACCACGGTGCGCAATTTACCTACGCCCGTTCAGAGCACATACCCACTAAAAACACCACAAGAACTCCCCCTGGTCCACCCCGGAAACCTGGCATAACCACCTTCAGGGTGGGGAGGGGGGTAGATTTCCCTCTCTTCTGTTTTCACAGTTCCTTTTTTTCCGTCTTCTCTTCGGTACAACCGCCTTCTTTCAACTTGCTGGAGATTGTTTGATATTCAATGGTAATCCTCAACAGTGCTTCCCGTTGTGCGCTAGTCAACAGGTCTTTGTATTTTCTGATTTCTGTGGCTTGGTGCCAAATTGGTGCGGTGTAGAGTCTATTGTGGCTCTTATGATTTAACTGCTGCTAGGCCCACTAGTTTTGGGCATAAGTAGGCTCAGTGCTGTTGCCCTGGCTTCTGCTTTCCAAATGATGTATTTTGACTTTTTTTCGTTAGACAAATGGTTTTGGTTTAAAAAAAATCAAATAAATTTACATGGGGCGCCCATATCTCGAAACATGTAAACCTATGTTATTTTTTCAATCCAAAGCCGTTTGTCTAACGGAAAAAAGTCATGAGGTTTTTTTTTGTTAGCAACTAATAAGTGATTACAAAAATTATTTTTATTTTTATAAAAAGCAGTGGCGTTCCATATTTTAATGTAATAAAATTATATTTTGTTCAATATCAACGGTTCAAAAAAAGGTAGATGAATAATTTTTTTCATTAAATTTTAGAAAAATGTAACCTCTTTTAAAATATGTAAAAATGAATTTACCAATACATTTGTTTTTTTTTTAAACTCAAAAATTTGCTACCATTTCAGTTGACGCCATCTAGCGGAAGTCAAAAAGTCAAAACCAAGTAAGCGTTTTGTAATGTGAATTAAGCTCTTTCATATGAGCCCAAATTTGTTAAAATCGGTCAAGCGAACCGGGAGAAATCTTGGTTTGTTTAAAAAGACAATTGAACTTCCCCCACCGCTTTATTTCGGTAGATAGAACAGAACATTTCAGTCAAAAAGTGTAGGTGAATAGTCAGTAAATATGAAAATGATATCTTTCATCAGGCAAAATTCTATAAAAATCCCATTTTTCTACTTAGTTTGGTTGTTACGCCCTCTAACGGACGTTTGACAAACTCGAAAATAATTTCCAGCAATTTCTCTTGGCGACTTTTATCCTGAATTTTTTTTTCTAAATCTATACCACAGTATACCAAAACAACTCTATACGACCAATATCTTATTAGATATGGCCGCTCGCTACCCTTAACTGATCACCAAGTACACTACGTTACACAGAGTAGGTCCTGGTCCAAAGTAGGTCCAAAGCCCCGTCCGTTACCTGCATCTCCTGTCCCTCTTCCATTTTTATCTTCCGATCGTCAGATAGTCTGATGGTATTTCTTAAATATTTCGATATTGTGTGATGGAAGGGATTTAAAATGCTATAAAATTAAACTAATTCCTCTCTAATGCAAGATGTCTAGCTTTTATAGAAATGTAATTTTGATACCTTCCACTGTTTTGCACATATAAAGTACAAAATATTTTTAAAATGTGGCCATATTTTGTGAAACATTTTCTTGAAAGCATTTGCTTTTGGATGTAATATATCAAAGCGTATCGGTGGGCCACCCTGTATATGCTTCAACAGCTTAATTTGTCGAGTTTCTATTAATTGATAGATTTTGTTTTACAAAATAAATTCAATTTATTTTTTAGTATCTGAATTTTACAAACTACGAGTCAACGAAATATTGTGAAAGATTCTTTACGTGCATTTCAGTGGTATAGGCAACCTCAATACATAATGGATATTTAATTTCTATCATGGTTTTCATAATTTCAATTCTTGTATTTTTATTATGTTTCATAATTTTAAATCAGCAATTTCTATTATGTTTTTCATAATGGAAATACGTGTATCAAAATTATGAAATATATAATTTTAATTCACTAACAGAATAGGTAATTACTATTATATGCACTCCATATGAATTATTTCTTATTTTTTCAAATAAATTAAAATATTTGAAATACTTACGTGTATTGTCAAAAAAATGGCTTCTAATGATGTTATAACGTTTGCAATAGTTAAATTTTTTTCGTAAATAAACAACAGAGAGCCCAAGTATAGATTGGATAAAAGAGCTGATAGACCTAGAAAAAATAAAAATTTTGAACTAATACGATCGTGGTGAAATGGATTCAACCCCAGAACATTCAACATTTTTAAAGATACTTCAATGTTGAAATACATTTTTTAAATGTTCGAATTTACTGTTTTAATTTGTTTAAATAGAAGGGATTTGCTTATTATTTAGTCATTGTACAAAGCTAATTATAGGTAATTTTACAAAAAATAAGAGTGCTTTGGAGGATTTTAAAATAGAAAGTTTTAAAAGGGGATGTATTTTGTGTAAATATTAACGGTTTAATGAGGCGCGATGGAACAAAGTTTTGGTCAAATGAATAAAACATGATTTCAAAGAAACCGTTTTTGGAACTTTAGTTCTTTACGCCAGGTTATGTTTGAGCGACCAGGAGGTCGAGACGCAAAAGATCTCAATCTCAATACAAATCAGTGTTTTAAAAAATCCGGTTTGAATTAATAGGTGAATGTTGATAAACGTAACGAAGATTTTGGAATCCCTGACGAAATTATTGAAAAAGCAAAGAAAGAAAGCAACTGTAAATCTGTTGCCAAAAAAGTCTAAAGAAGCTTACGACATGGTTATTAAATGAGTTGAACAAAAAATGATTTCTCTTTATGCCCGCGTGGGCCATAAAGTGAACTTTATGCCCGCACAAGCATAAAGTTCGACATTAGATAGTTGGTAACTAAGCAATAAAACACAATAATGAACTAGTATGACATAAAATATATTATTGCTCGAAAATCAACAGCAGTTCAATTTATTTAAAAATGTCACCGAGTGCTATGGAAATGATATGTTCTAATATATACACAATATTTTGACAATTCTTGACAAAACGCAAAATGTCTGATACTGATATCGATATTTCAGTACCTTCCACTCCTCCTGAACTCAAAAGAAAGGATATATAGAAGACTCTATCGAAAATAAGAAGCAAATTTCCAACTCAATTTCTGGCGATATGTCTTCTGCTTTACTTCTTAAAAAATCGATATTAGAATTTATTTTTATGCTTTGCAATGACAGCAATAAATCTTAAAGACAAAATGCAAATTAGTTTATGTTTTTCTCATTTCCATGATAGCGCAAGGTATACTGTAGCATCAAGAATTCAACCATTTTACTTACATTATTAGTTCTTGTTTCCATTTCTTGTTGTCGTAGTAGTAAAAGATACCAGTATGTATTTTTATAATTAGACTCAGTCCCAGAAATAGACCGACGTTAAATAAAAGAATTAAAAAAAATTATTGGCCCCCGATGCGTTGATAATTCAGCTAAAACGTTAATTTAAATTTCTAGATTTACGCTCCGGGGATGTACACATTGTTTCAATAAAGCAATGTAGATGTTCGCAATGATTAAAAACATGCAAAACTCTTATGATTTGACATTAACTGTCATTCTTGTCATAAAAACCTTTTTTTTTTTTTGGCCACACTGACCTTATACTGAACTCCTCTATTAACTCTGTTATGCATAGACAAGAATCTATTATTAGTTGATTTCTATTCACAATATTTTATGATTACCCAGTAGAGAGTCTATCATAATGAATAGCTATTATCCTCTCCATTTTCAGAATTATTCATAATAGTTACTTTTATGTTTTTTATGTCGTCTGACGCCATCTTTAGGGTAAATACGTGGGTAATGTTTGCATTAATGATGATTTCTCCTTGGAATATGTTCTATAATTGTTTATAAGAATTTAAATTTCCATTGACTATTATACGGTAATGTAATTAAATTGGCTGGGTTTTTTGTATTATTTTAATAATACGTCACACATGCATGCATAACGAAACATGATACATTAAGCGGACAGTTGTAGGTATTCTTGAAAATATTTTGACCTCGCTTTCACTTTCACGGACCGTATGCAACCATATAATTGCAAAGTATTTAGTTATTATTTTTATTATTATTATTATTATTCAACAAACAGGTACATTTATTCACATTCACATTTAATCTGAGAATCGGAGCAAAAATTGTTAACTAGCTTTCAAGTTTAACCAAAATCAACTGCAGAAAAAATCGACTAAAGAAGGAGCACGTATTTTTGCTCGCGTTTTTAAATATATTCAAAAGCGGGTTCAAAGGTCATTAAATGTATCAAATCAGAAGACACAGAGGTTGCTAAAATGTGAGATTACAAATATACCCGGAGAAAATGAATGATGGTTGATGTTTCCTGCACACTGGTTGACAAATTTCCACTTTTTCATTCATTTTCGAAATAATCTATCAGATTAAGTACCATTTTTTTTTACTTGAGGATGCAAAATACCGGAAAATTGCTTCTTATTATTCATATTGTCACTTTGAATTGTGAACGGTGAGTATGTCTATGATAAGACTGCATTTGACTATTCCTGTTAAGCCTTCTAACATAATTGAATAATTTGGTATGCTTATTATTCTAATTAAAATATTTTACTACAAATTAAGGATTACTAATGAAGGCCTTTAGCTTAGTGGCTTTTTCTTGATAAAAGGTATTTACTATTTCCTATTCTTTAATTGACTCTAATTTACAGTTGCCCTATAAGCAATTAGAGATAAAAATTTATTTTTTAGTAGTTCTTGGACGCTTCGAAAACCGTCAAAGCCAGTCCCCAATCTCGAGCTAGGACGATTTTCGGATTATTTTTTACCCAAGCTGAAATCCTCAAATCATTTGAAAAAAGGAGAAAGGTGGGAGCTATTTTGAAAATTCGCAGAGATTTGTTTATTTTAGATTTTAAATTTAATATTTAACAAATGGATGCTAATGATTTTATGGAAATATTTGAACATAGTTCATCATCATCAAGTGAAGACGATGTTCTTCTTGATGTGATCAATAATCTTATGATACCGGAAGTCTTACAGGATCATAATAGGAAGAGTTATCATCAATTGTCAATTTAATTGGGTTAGTTCAGTTCTATAGACAATGCGGGATGTTCGGGTTTTTTCAAACTTTGATCAATTTTAAACGGTCCGAAAATAGTTCTTAGGACTGTATAAAGTACGCAACTAGAAACGTCAAAATAACTTGTCAAAAAAAGTTTCTCATAGAAGCGCACTGGATCAAGAATATTCATTTACAAAGATAAACTTAAAAGAAATAATCCGTACAAATTACCAACAAATACTTAAAACAGAATAAAATGGGTATTTAAGGGGACCTCAGATTTTATAAAATTATGTAATAGGTACATCTGACGTTATAGATAAACAATTTTCATATTTCTCAGTGGTCGAGTAGTAAGCAATCCAGACTCTCACGCCGTAGACCCGGGTTCGATTCCCGTGAAAAAGTTTTTTTTTTAATTGTTACTTTCATTTTTAAAAATAATTATTCTGCTTGATAATAATAACAACAACAGGTAGACGTTTGAAATATTTAGCAGAATATTCATTATTATAGATAATGGTACGGTACCCTTCATGAGGGAGTTCGACTGGCAACATCTACTTATAACAGCATCGTATATTTAAAAAAATGAAACCGTAGCATTATACAAATTGGACATTCAAGAACTGTACGTTTATGACAAAAAAATTAGTGGAAACATAAAATTGAATTGTAAAATGTTTAATTTGAAGTTATAAGTATTACAGTTTATAGACATTTTTATTTTCTAGATTTTTTCTTAAGTGGGTCGTAGAAAAAATAGGCTGCTTGACTCGTGTGGATTGTCCATATAGCACTTGAACAATTGAGCACTCCGCCTACGGCGTCGTGCTCAAACTTCGTCCTCGTGCGAAATGGCCATCATATCCACACTAGTTGCACAAACTACAATTTCTTTCAAAATATGCCCTTTTACATTTAAAAACAACCTGCCAAATGTCAAATCAATGTATCCATCCATTTTAAAGTTATCGAATTAAAACATTCAAGTTTTCAAAATTTCAACACCCTGTATTTCGAAAAGTAAATGTGCTAGACCCCTTAATCGCGCAAAAAAAATTATGGAAATAATAGTAAAAATTGATCCGAACAAATTCAAGCAGATCACCGGCACTGCGAATACCAGCTTTGCATAGAATTTAAATATAGCATCGGTGGTTCAGTGGTAGAATGCTCGCCTACCACGCGGGCGGCCCGGGTTCGATTCCCGGCCGAAGCATATGAATCGCTGCTTCGTAAACGAGAAAGAGACTCAGGAGAGAGCACACGCACGCAAGCAAGGCACATAACGAAGCAACGTAACATAACGTAGCGTAACGTAACGCGTAACGGTCAGATCTTTTGCGTCGCGACCCCTGGTTGCTCAAACATAACCTGGCGTAAAGAACTAAAGCTCCAAAATTATTGATTTACGTTGAACTGTGTTTCAGTGAAACTAATCCTTTCCTAACATTTTATTATTTAAAAGATCCAGATAGAATCTTACGTAAGAAAGGGGAGGGGGAGTTCAAGAAATCTTATGTACACTTACATGGGGGTGGGGGGGGTCAAAACTCACCGAAATTGTCCTTACGTAATTAATGAATGGCCCCTTAATGGCCATATTCTCCGTTTCAAGCTCAAGCTGTAATTAGTTAAGCCAGGCTGAAATGTAAAGCTCGGCTTAAATTATGTTATCATGCACCGTAGATAAATCAATGAGGCTTTGTTAAGCCATATATAAATTTGGCAACACCCTAAAATCTTGAAATGTAAAGTCAACCTAATCTAGAAAATGTCAACAAATGTCAATTTCATTTTCTACAAGTTTCAAAAGAACGCATTTTTTTATTATTATTGAACATGAATTCGATTTTTGATGGAAAAGTTAAGGTGAGACGGTACCGAATTTTACAAGTACCTACTGAAAAACTGCACTTTAAGAATATAATTGCCAATAAATACGCATGTATATTGGAAGACAAAAAAAAACGACAGGACATCTTCTACTCAAAAAATAGGGTCTGGCAATTAATCGAAAATGAATTTAATTCGTCATCTAGCACCGGCATATATAGAAGATACAAGAAACTTAGGTTATATAATGTCAAAATATCTGGCTTAAGAAGATAAGCCCTCAATTTTGAGGGTTTAACTTAAGCCAGGCTTAAAGTGAGCTGAGCGTACGGCGCATACCAAATGTGCTTTGAAAACAGGCTTAAGCTCTAAGCTTCGCTCAGGCCCGGTTTATCAATAGCAATTTATCCGTCAGTTAATGCTTAACTACCAGTTATTTTGGAAAGGTGGATTTATCAACAACAGGATAACTTTATCCGGCAGATAAAATGTCAAATATTTATCTTTCAGTTTAAACTGGCGGATAGGTCGATATCTGGAGGTTAAGGTTTATTACATAACCTCACTTTATTCGGTAGAGTTGTTGTGTTTTGATTTCGTTGTGGTGTTGTGTCAAATTTACTTGGGTTTTGAGCAAAGTAAAAAATGGAAAATACTAGTACTACTAAGAAGAGAGGATGCAATTTCACAGCAGGAGAGAAATTTTCTTCTAAAAATTGCAAATAAACATAAAAATGTAATAGAAAATAAAAAACGGATGGGGCAACCTTGAGATAAACATTCACCAATAACCTAACAAAAATATTAATTCATGTGACGTGACCTTGTTCTAGTAACAACCAATGAGATTGCTTAAATTCATTCGTCAGCATTGCCAACTTTCTTTATCTGTTAGTTAACAAACTAGAGAATAAAAACGAGTTGATAAACCGCTTCCAAACAAACTGGAACTTTAGGTATCTGCTGGTTACTTTTATCCGACGGATACTTAACTGACGGATAATATTGGCTATTGATAAACCGGGCCTCAATTGCATACGGAGAATATTGCCATAAATGTCTGTGAGCTAGATTATGAAAAAGGGTTAAAAATGGTGGAAAACGAATGGAGCATGAAAAAATAAAAAAATAATGGCACTTGCCGCTCCTCATTTGGGCAGAAACATTCAAAAAAATTTAAAAGTTTCTCTACAAGTTATTTAAATAAAGTTATTTAAACAATTCATCAATTTTCAATATCTCAAATAACAAAACAATAATAAAGCAATAACAAAAATGAGATAACAAGGTAAATAACAAGACAATAATTATCTACTGTACGTTCCTTGTGGCATTATTTATTCTTTTTTCTCTAATTTTTTTGGAAATCAAACCACAATGTTTTTATATTTTTTATTTCTACGTCAAGATTAATTAGTAATTAAATAATTTTTGGTCCCTATCTGACACAACGAAAAAATTTAAATGTATGTGTGTGTATATGTGATTTTTGGGGTGACATTCACTGAGACCTAAAAGATCTATTGTGCCCCCTTACTTCTACTCAGTTTCTGAGGAGAGTCTCAGAAACTAGTAGTTCCTTTAGTCCTATTTCCCGGAGGAATTTTAGGATGTCTGCAGGCTTCAACTTAGGCAAATGTTCCTCTTCTATCCAGTAATCTCCCAGGTGCTGTGCTCTAGAATTCTGGAGTGCTGTGCAGTTGGAAAGTATGTGGATGGAGGTTTCTTCTCCCATTCCACAAAATCTGCATTCTTCTTCCTCCACTATTTTGAGCTTTTTCAGGTGCCCATTCAGGCGACAATGTCCCGTTAGGATCCCTGTCAAAACTAACGGGACATTTAAAACATAATTGTGGTTTGATTCCCAAAAAAATACAATTATGTTTAAAATTTATAGGTCATATATTGCTTAACATGGTGTTCAGAATACTATTTTTTTGAATGTGGCTAAGATAGCAATATATTTTTTATAACAATATCACTATTTGCGAACAGAATTGCACTAAATGTGTGTATACAAAATTTCATGATAATCGGTTGAGTAGTTGAGGCGTGAAAGCGTAACAAACAAACAAGCACATTGGCAATTACAATACTGGGTGATCATTTGAATTCCACACATTTAATGAGCTCATTACTTGGAGACTGATTAAGATATCGAGAAGCGGTTTTCACTGAACGACTTCAAAAATTAAGTTTTTTTAACGCTGCTGCTAATTTTGTATTTTTCCCTAGACTCCAGCAAAAAACTTGGGTTTTTTGGAGATCAATAACTTAAACACTTTAAATGAAACACCCTGTTTGTTTTTTTACCGTCGGATCAGCGCATAACTTCTGAACTAGTCTTAGCTTAGCTAACTACAAAATTCTTAGCTGAGCTGAATTGTAGTTCGAACGCACTTTTCAAACGCTGTTAAGTCGGCAATATCGGCGCAAGCGCATTTGCATACAAACAAAGATGGACAGGTAAACAAATTAATAAATCAAAAATTTATTGAATCAGAACTTTCAACTTCTAATGCTAATTAAAATGAAAATTACCAGTAAAATCAGGAAAATAGTAGCTCAGAAAATGGTTTTACTGGATCCACATTTGGAACAACGCAACAGGTTTCGAAGAAGGTGATTCTATTCGGATTCTATTAAAAGAGCTCCAAATATGATTTTTAGGGTTAGAATATTTATCAAATGTCAATTGCATTCGCGATTAAACTTAGCTAAGAAATTTTGCTAAGTTAAAAATCCGGCATACTTGGCGGAGGCAAGGGGGGAGGTCAGTTTATCTTAGTAAATCTAACTTCATTGGTAAAACGAACGCTAGCTTAGCTAAGTTTAACTTAGGTTAGCTTAGATTAATGGTAGAAAAAAAAACAACTAACAGTGTACTTGTCAGTCAGACGACGGAGTAAGCGCTTCTCGTGGTGCGTTTGTGAATTATTTTTTTTTGTCTTAAATTGGGCTAGTACCTAGTGGAAAAAATTGTATATAAACCATGGTGTTGAAGACATTATTTGGCACATTATTTGGCTCGGTCAATATTAATAGTCTTCACCACCTTGTAGTATAATATACTATTTTTTCCCTAGGCCCCAGGAAAATCTTGGGATTATTTTATGGATTAGGTTATTTTTGTTAAAAGAAGGTCTAGAGAAACAATTTATTAAAAACAACCATAACAATGACATTAAGAAAAATACATAAAATAAGTACAAAATTATATGTACCGGGTGGTCCAATAAGCCGATCTCTCGGCTATATATCAGAAACTATTCATGTTATAACTTTAGGAGAAAAAATTCCTTAGGAAAAGTGGATAAGAGAAATTGCTGGAAATTACTTTCAAGTTTCTAGGTTAAGGGGGCGTAACCTGTAATGAAAAATTTAAAAACCAGTTTTTTGTGAAATATGCCCAATTATTCCCAGTGTTAAATAAGTAAACTGAAAAGAGGCCTAAATTTCGCACAAATTTGTTTAATTACTTTTTATTCTATTTTTCTAAATAAAGGGTGGGGGAAAGTGGGAAAGTGTTTGTGGATGAATACCTATAACTTTGGTTTGAATCAACCGATTTTGACGAAATTAGTGTCAATAGAAAGAGTGTGGATGAATTAATTACATCTACTATAAAACAATGGCATTTAGTTTTAATTGTAATGACCAAGATATCTGTATGATCTTTTTCTCCCGTATTTAATTTTAAGTTAAAATACAGGGTGTCAATACTATACTCACTTATGTTTATGCGTTTTTATTTATATCTCGAGTTCGACAAAAGCTATCAACATGCGGTTTGCGCCGTTTTGTTGAGAATTTAATCCAGTTCCATTATAATTTACAATAATTGGGTGTTTCCATTGAACATTTTTCAAGAAAACAAATTTCAACTTTTTTCATTCGAAAGTACCCTCTATCTACGACAATTAAAACTAAATGCCATTGTTTTATAGTAGATGTAATTAATTCATCTACTCTCTTTCTATTGACACTAATTTCGTTAAGATCGGTTGATTCAAACCAAAGTTATAGGTATTTATCCACAAACACTTTCCCACTCTCCCCCACCCTTTATTTGGAAAAATAGAATAAAAATTAATTGAACAAATTTGTGTGAAATTTAGGCCTTATTTTAGTTTACTTATTTAACACTGGGTATAATTGGGCATATTTCACAAAAAACTGGTTTTTAAATTTTTCTCCACAGGTTACGCCCCCTAGCGGTTAACCTAGAAACTTGAAAGTAATTTCCAGCAATTTCTCTTGTCCACTTTTCCCAAGGATTTTTTTTTCCTAAAGTTATAACATGAATAGTTTCTGATATATAGCCGAGAGATCGGCTTATTGGACCACCCGGTACATGTGCTTAATTAACCTACACAAATTCTTTAATAAAAAAGTTGATGAATATGCCCACCATTCATGTCAATACATTTATGCAAGCGTAATTAAAAATTTAAAAAAGAGTCTCTCAACATTATTTTTGGTTCGATATTTTCTATCACGTTTTTTATATTTTGTTAAAGTTCTTGCTATAAAACCACATATTTAAAAAAAGGAGATTCTTCAGCCTATTCGACGGTACAACATCATACAGGGTGTCTAAGTATTTTTCTAGAGTCTAGGGAAAAAATAAATACTAAATTGGCAAACAGGGTGAAACAAATATTTTTAATTCCTGAAGCCCTTCAGTCAAATCCGATTCTCGATATCTTAATCATAGATAAATCTTAATCCAAATTATGGACTCATCAAATGTGTTGGAATTCAAATGATCACCCAGTATTATTAGTTATAATCTGTACAGAAAGTACGAGGAGTACTAAATCATTCATTTAAGTAGATTTCATAGACGTACCAAAATATATTT
>CAJUYG010006096.1:0-12704 GCA_910591675.1 Galerucella calmariensis
CTAAAGTTCCTACCGTGTGTCCCGCGACACGTTCTACCTTTTTTTATGTAGATTTACCTATTGCAACTAAGATGTTGTCCACCCTCTATGTAGTTCAAATACATTTTGAAGATATTTTCAACATCTATTTTATCACTTTGGTTTTCTCAGCAGATTACTTTCCTTTTCGATTTTTTATTGAATTCATTTTTGCCATTATCATCAAATGTTGAAGGAAGTGGAGATTCTGTGATAGATAGTCAAGTCCGAGTGTCCATATATTTCCAAAAAACAATAGGTTTGTTCCAACCGCAGTCAGAAACTGTAAGAAACAATCAGAGAATAACTGGTCACGGCAAACAACGAGTTTACGTTCGCGTAATTCCTATCACTGATTGCGATGGTCGACTATTCTCTGATCGTTTCTGATTGCGGTTGGAACAGACCTATTACCTTTCATCTTACAATAAATTGACGATTTAACTCGATACACATGAATGGCTAAGTTGAAATCATTCAGAGTCGTTTGAAAAAATGAAGACCTTTAGGAAAATGGTAATAATAGGAAAGCTGTTCCGATATCCGGATTTTGAATTTCATTGAAATATTGTAGTACCAATTCGCCAAAATTGATTCAGAATATTTCGGGAGAAAACTGAAAATATTCATTAACATTGAAAATTTGAATCTTTATATATTGCGAGTCAAAATATATTATAAATTTGATCAAAGAAAATATTTTGGTTGACAAGAAGATTTTTTGGGAGCTCTGCAGCACTTCAGCTCTTTTGTACTAGCAGCCACTGTTAAGACTGATCTCACTCGGAATCTCTGAACACATAATTCCACCATGAAAAATCTTATATATGGATAGATAGATAAGGATGACAACATTCTACGGAAGACTATACTTTCAATATTGAATTTCTACAAGAGACATCGATAATCAACTCTTCTTGATGGATAAGATCATCTTACTTTAAAATCTCAATACTTCAGAAACCTCTTTTATGCAGTTTCTCTGGTTATATAATTATTATAGAATGTATACCAAATGATTAGTATAGAGTCCCTCCTCTATCCAGTTGTCTCCTAGGTGCTGTGGCCGAAGATTCTGTATTGCTATACAGTAGGATAAATAATATTTTTCTACAAAATATATAGTCACGCCACAAAAAGTGGTAGGTTATTATTACAGGATATAAAGTCAAAACCAAGTCACTCAACTGCTGCACTTCATTTCACAACAAACATTGCTTTCACTCACACCAAAACCAATTTACTAAAGACTAAACCGGTCAATCAACCATATACTTGGTTTTTTGTGATGAATTACATAAAAGAATGTGTTGTTACAATCAAACAGTGCAACGTATATAGGGATCATTCCAAATATGTTGACCCCAAAAGTAAAATAGAAATTACAGTATGAGTAGAGTATACCATATCTAACCATAGTCTCTGGAGGAGATATCTTGGTTATCGAAATGCGCGTAAGTCTTAATTTAGGTGTAGTAGTAGTGTAAACGGCGAGCCTCTGAAGTTTTAATAGCTCCAATTCAGTTTTCCTCTGATTCGTTTTTGGCCATCAGACTAAGGCACCATAGGTGACAAATGCTCTCACCATAGTTGTCTACAGTTAGTGTACGATCTGTAGATTTTCCCCATGTGTTTCCTATCGCCCGTTTGGCGGCGGCTAGAGCCATTTTCCCTTAATGGGTTTTGACATGAAGGTGTGAAATCCAGTTAAGTACAGATACTCAACCACCTGGCTTGGACACAGATGCACGTTGAAGATACTTGGCAGCTCTAGTCCCTCAAGCTTATACCCAGATACTTAACCACCTGGCATAGACACTGATGTACGTTGAAGATGCTTGGCAGCTCTAGTCCCTTAAGCTTCCTTTTTCTAGTAAAGGGAATGGGTGTAGTTTTAGCAGGGTGCACTCTTAGGCATTACCTCTTACACCATATCTCCACCGTTTCCAGAGCCTGTAGCTTCAGCTCCAATATAACATTAGAGAATTTCACTAATACCCACTAGTATTGTCAGATCATTTGCATACCCCTGGGTTTATATCCCCTTCCGTTTCAGTTCCTCCAGGAGATCGTTTATAACAAGGTCCACAGCAAAGGATATAAGACTCCTCTCTGTGGGCATCCCTTGATTATCGATACCTGCATGGAGTCTCCAAATAAGGTTGTTGTTGCTGTTCTGTTGAAAATGTCGAATAAATATGATTTTCCATATGGCCTAACTAATTTTTAATTTGTCGTTAAGGAAGAATTTGTTTCAAGTTCGGAAAGTAATATTGTTGATGAATAAAAACAAATTCATTGTCATCAATAAAATGAGTTATCTATCGAAAATCGAAAATTACATTTATTCTTGTAAAAATGTATCATATTTGTCTCAAACAACATTTATTGAGGTATAATGACAAAATAGTTATATTAATCTTTGAAAGCATTTGAATTAAATAAAGTAGCTTTCCAATAACAAATACTTATTTTTGCAAGCTAACTATATTGTTTCATTATAAAAAAGTTACGTTATGGCAGAATGACATTTTTTTATCATAAAAAATGTATTGCATCGGTAAAATATATTTCTTTACCATAAAAAAGTATATTGTATGGGTTAACGATATGTTTTTAATTCGTAAAAAATGTATCTTCTCAGCAAATTATATTTTTTTGCTGGAAACAAATGTTCCTTCTTCAAGAAAACTATTGATTTTTACTAAAATTCAACATATTTATCATAACCGAACCATGATTTTGATAAACATTATATTGCCTTAAAGTGAAAAAATATATTTCCCTAACAAACCGAATTATTAATGGTACTGTTTTTTGTTTATGGAAGTTACCTACATGCACTATTCAATACACTGAGCTTTTGAAATGTTTCTTAATATTTAGATATATATTAAAAGTTCGCGGTGTATTAAGCAGTATGGGTAACTTCCACACGGTTCTCTAAATAATTAGGTTACTTGGGAAAATATATTTTTCACAAATATTTGTCTAAGCCGTTTCCAGACTTTGTCGAACAACAAAGTTGACTTTCGTTTTGTATGAGTGGACTAGTCGATCGAATTGGTCGATGGTTAGTCTGGACACGGATTAAAATTACAGTATTTTTATGACAAACATGTTTAAATCTAATAAAAATTAATGGTCTCTATTTATGCATAAAACTGTTTAGTAGGAAAGCAGGATAGGAGTAAAAAACTTGCTGCTGAATATTTTGATCTATTAAAAAGAAAACCATACATTTTTTAAATAGATACCATACATCTATAAAATGGAAACCATACATTGTTGAAATTAAACATACCTACATGTTCTAAAACATAACCAATAAAACCATAACAATGGTATCCACAAGATAGCCTTGTCTATCCTTAAGTGTGCTCATTAATGCTTTCCCCATAGTAGTTTTTTGGAGTTCTTGGAGTAACCTGACAGGTTTAATTGAGAAATCTGTATGTTTGAGGTACATTTCGCTTGCTTGTTACTTCTATCTACTTGAATATAATTGTCATTTATTTCTTTACCTTCAAAGATATCTCACAATTCTTGTAATCGCCATGAGTTTAACAATTCATTCATTCATTCTATTATTGAACTTATTTTAATCCAGAGCACTTTAACCACCTGCTTCACAAAAACAAAATAATTAATAAAATTGCAAAAACTGATCTAATTTCTCATGCAGACCTACGCCAAACGTATACAGGTGGTGACCGTTACTGAATAATAGGGAAGGGTGGGGTGAGAATTCTTTGTTTCAATTGCCACATAATTTGTAGGCTAATGTGATTTCTTACTGGTAAAGAAATATGTGATTTGTAGCGAATAAATTTTTTTTCTCGTAGCAATAAATGTACAATTATACTGAAATACCAATTTTTTCGGTATAAAGTAGATCTTATTTGAGGCTAATAATCTATAAGCTTATTTAAAAAATGTAAATTTCTTTCAAATAATCCACTATGAATATTTAATTTGTTGTTTTAAAGTGATGGAATATTATTGAAGATATTAGGTTTTTTTCTGGGTAGGTAATGAAAACAAATTTCACCCAAATAGCATTGTTATATTTTATAACAAATTATTATATTGTGCTTCGTAGACTTTTATAGTTTCTGAAGAACAATTGTATGAAGGTGTGCCTAAAGGAGAACACATTTTTTACATTAAAGAAATTACACTCGAATAAATCATTTTTTCATATCAAAATTTCCTAATATGTTCACGTGAATATGGCTTCTTAATAATCAATAAGCAATGTTAGTTTTAAACAAAGGGGGGTCGAACAAATCAGTTTATTTGTCTATAAATAACTCTTCTCTCGGTGTATCAAGAAATGCTCCGAGAGCTATTTCTTGATTTTCTAGTGCAGCTTCAATTTTCGACACCACTTGGTGTAATGCTGTTTCACAGGATTTTCCTGATTGATAGGCATGTTGGTTAAAGTTAACTCCAATGAGAAAGTACATGCAGTCTAATAACTCCTAAAATGCTACAAAACGTTCGACGTAATTCCGAACACCGACTCTAAAAGTGTAGTCGATGGACAACATTTTCAACATCTAATCCAATACTTTTCTGATTCAGTTAGTTTTCTTCATATATTAATTATCATATTGCATTTGTTTTCGTTTACTTTTGATGTGACACATTCACAAACCATAGGCGTTGCGTTTCATCTTCAAGGGGTGTTGTACTTTGATTTAATTAAGTCTTTTTTGCAATGATGGTGTGAATATCGAAAAAAATCGTGAACGATCATTACGTCTGAATACTTCATCTGAATGCCTTTCTTATGATGTGCTGCACATGGTATATTCCCTGTTCAAATATAAGGTGTTGGTGGGGGGTTGACAAATGCCCGTATCGTGAAAATCTTTCACCCTTAGAATAAAAATCCTTAAAATTTCCTTAAAATCTAAGGAATACTGGTAAATATCGAGATGGACTGTTTTCTGTGGCCCACTCTGTATAATACAATTTCTTTTTATGATCTGAGAATGAAAATTGTAAAATAATGATAACCTGAACGACATAATATTATGTCATTTGTTTATTCAAGTAACTAGCGGGTTTACCAATTTATTTAACGAAAAACAGATTAAAACTCACATAAAATAAAAATTAAATATTATTATACAAACAACAATAAACTAAGTATGAAAAGATTACTTACTCGTTAAGACTCTATGCATGCTGTAACGTTGATAATAGATGTATATATAGTATAGTGGCGTTTATTTATCATACTTTGAAAAAAATACATCAATTTAAAACATGTTCAATAAATAAATAAAATAAACACCTGAACAAACCACGAAGTAATTATATTACTTCTATAAGGTGCACATGTGGAAAAAGGACTAATCTGATAGCTAGAGACTAAAAATTATATCCAACTACATAACATTTGCATGGATAAAATACAGGGTGTCCCAAATAAGAGTGACTTATTTTAAACATAAATGCCCAGCTTATTAATTGCTCCAAAGAGATGGGGTTTTCACTATCTTCACTAATTTATTAAAGATATTTTTTTAGGCTTGGATGGCATTTCATCTCATCAACTCAGGGTGTTTTACTAATGTTGGTCAAATTCAAAGGGGAAAATATGTATTTTTTTCAATGGAACACCCTATAATTTTTGATCTCATTCAAAAGAGCAATCATTCTTCTTTCCAAAAATGTATAGTTTTTTTATCTTTTGTTTCATCAACAACAAAGATATTCGAGGTTTCATGTAGTAGTACATTTTTAATTAGTAGTTTCATATGAACGTATTTTGATGCCTAAAATCAACTCATGCTGTGACCGTTTGACGCATAACAACAAATTTATTAAAAGAAATTGGTTTTTGAGAACCCCATATTCTACAATTATGTTTGTTACATATGCCATTAATGTGAAACGTTGCTTCATCAGACATAATTCAAAATGAATTGGGTTCGTTTCTTAATAAGTCAAGTGAAGTCTCACATACCATTACTCGTTTTTCATAATCTGACTCGTACTATTTTTGATAAGTCTGAATTTTGTGTGGAGTTAGTCTTAAAATTTTTGGACATATTTGAACGTCACTCTTGCTAAGCTCTAAAATTCTAGCAATTTCTCCAATTGAAATTTTATGATCGTTATCATGTGGCACTTCATTAATTGACATCAACTTGTTTAAAAGACCATCATTATTTCTTGGTTTTTTTAAGTGTACAATGCAACCAGTTTCGATAAATTGTAAATACAATTTTTTTATTATATTCACTGACGGCGGATTTTTCATAAATTTCCTTGTGGATATCCTCCTTGTTTGAATTATTGATTTCTTTTCTGCATAAATTATTGCAGTTTGAGCTTTTTCACTCACTGTATAGATCATTCCGAAACCGACTTATATGACTTAACAAAATCACTATTAGGTTTGTTCCGGTAGCAAGTTCCCAACTGTTATGGACATATTGAGTCTGCGCAGAATCAAAAAAGCGTTCTGGCAGAGCCTGAACTCTGATACTGCGCAGACTCAATATGTCCATAACAGTTAGGAACTTGCTACAGGAACAAACCTATTGTCAAAATTGTTTTGTTGTTTTGCGTCAAAAGGTCACAGCATGAGTTGATTTTAGTCATTAAAATACGTTCATATAAAACTACTAATTAAAAATGTACTACTACATGACACTTATACGAATATAACGAATATATTATTTGTTGTTAATGAAACAAAAGATGAAAAACTATACATTTTTGGAAAGAAGAATGATTGCTCTTTCGAATGAGATCAAAAATTATAGGATGTTTCATTCAAAATAATACATATTCCTCCCTTTGGATGTGACCAACATTAGTAAAACACCCTTTGTTAATGAGAGGAAATGCCAGCCAAGCCTAAAGAAATCTCCTTGATAAACTAGTGAAAACCCCATCTCTTTGGAGCAATTAATAAGCTGGGCATTTATGTTTAAAATCAGTCACTCTTATTTGGGACACCCTGTATATTAATCATATCCTAGTAATGAATACAATGAATAATGGGCGAGGCTTATAAATGTCTTCACCACCATTGTGTATATACATTTTATTCCACTACTAGCCAAATTTGAGACAAATATTGAAAATAATTGACATTATACACTATTTCAATGCTAAAATATCACAGCGGTATTGCGTTCACCTCGAGTGTAAGAATTACAGGTACTTATACACCACAGAACTCACAAACGCAAAAAGCGTTTACCTCGTCGTCTGAATGACAAGTACACTGCTGACTGACAAGTACACTGTCTGTTTTTGCTCCATAGATTATGAAAGTACATCCCAAGAAGAAGCGAAGCTTGTGCTCTTTCACAATTCATTTTCCGAGTGCGCGTGTTGCCATTTTAAGCCCGTTATCCAAGCCCGTTGTACAATTCGTGGCTGTCATTCAAGCGATGGATGAATAATTGGAAAAACACAACAAAACTTCGATATCTGTGGAGAAAAGTTTATTGTTGCTTCTTTTTCATAACTTCTAACTTTTCATAACATTTTCTCTGGGTGTAAAATTTAATTCAGAATCTGGTGAAGTGCAACTTTCAAATATATAAATAATAAAAATTTTATATTCAAGCACCATACTTATTGTAACTTTTTATCATCATTTTCTGAAATTCTTTCTATAAACAATAGCTAATTAATTTTAATAATAGATGGTACTCCAAAAACAGAAGCTTAAACTTATATTTATATTTTTCACAATATTTGTTCAGCTGTTAAATTCTGTAACAATCCATAAATTGAGTTTAACAATTAAAACTTTGTCGAAACAAGTCATAAAAATAAACAATTATTATTTGAGATTCTTTGGTTTCACTTTTTTGCGTGTAGTTAACATTTAATTTACATTTTTTAACAATTTTCTCGGTGTAACTTGATCCGTTATCTGTCAACGTCAGTTTGAAGGTCACGAAAATTTGCCTCCAAAAGATCAAAGGATTTACGTTGGCTTTCGCTTCTTGTTTGGCTGGTGTATTCTGTGGTATTGCTAATATCATCAGTCATTTTTGGTTGAACGCGAATTTTAAACTAGTGACATTTAAATTCAAATACTTTCATCTTGATAGATAATTTCAAGCAGCAAATACGTCAAAGACAATCTCCTGGGTATACAAGATTATGCTGCACAAGTTAAACTACTATCCCTGGATTCTCAAAATACTTGAATTTGTCCATCATTGACCTAGGTTAATAATAGAAAAAGTTATTAACCACTAATAGAGAAATTCAACTTCTCAGTTGGCTAGAAGGTCAACTTCACAGCTAGTATTGGAAAAACCTATAAATATATTCGAATACAATATGCATCCCATTCTCAATTTTCAATAGGTTCTTGAAATATACTTTGACAACATTTTACATTCGTGTTTAAGGTCGATTGGGAGCGAAGTGTTTATTTTAGGGACCAGGTAGGAATATCTGTGTTGTCCTACATTTTTTTGTTTGTGAGGTGCTTAATTTTGTGTGTGACTAAGCATTATCAGTTCATGTTCTAACGATTAGGCTTAGAATTGGACACTCCAACATAACCCATCAATGTGATGTCCAAAGAAGTCAGTGTGTTGAATCTGTGAAGCATTTTATTACTAATTGTCCACATCTTGATAATTTGTGCGGTGTTCCTAATAATATAAAGATAGCTCTCACCGAAAAATTCTTAATTCAATCAATATTTATAGGCCCTATAAATAGTTCTTGTTTTAAATGTGTAATCACTTCCATATGTATTCCCAAAGTTGTCAAAATGCCAATACCCAAGTTGTGGACGCAGTGTTATTTTAATTGTTTTTATTTTTATTGGTTCTCCTACAACTGGTTTGAGATTGTAGTTGTGGGAGATTTTTCGATATCTACAACACATATCTTTGATAAATTTGATAATTCAATATTAATTTGATTAAACACTATAACTTTATGTGAAATGAAACGAGAAAAATACACCTTCACTCTTGAACCTCTCGTGTCGTTGACGTTTTTGTACAAACAATTTCTCCAACACTGACCGGTAAAAGCGATTGAAACGACCTTGCATTAAGATACGTTTGTACTTGCTATCAACTTAACCGTAGTAAGAATGTTAGTTCGATTTGGATATTTACTTGGTTAGTAGTAAGTTTTTTCAGTGATTTTTAACCTCATAAACGGTGAATATCGAATTTAAATAATACGTGTGATAATACTTGTGTTTGTATTTATAACTATTTTAAGTGCTGTGTTTCCAAAACAGTGTTGTGAATGCCTACATGCGGACTGTGTTATTGGGTCATTGTTCGGTGGTGAGAGAGAGAGCAATAGAAAAACAAAATTAAAAGGTAAATACCTAGTATTAGATGTACTAAGAGAAAATACATATTTAATTTCGCTTTGATATATTATTTTCCATAATATTTTTCAATACGCTGTGATTATTGAAATTTTTAATTGGACTATAAGTACTCCGAGAAAAATATTTCATCCTGGCAGAAAGTTTTTCCACTATTCCAACAAAAAAATCTATTCAAATGGGCGCTTTACTAACATCTCTTCAGTGTAAAGTATTTCCTTTTTTCAATATCAATTTTTGTTATGGAGCTGAAAACACTTAATATTTCCGAAACAGTTGAAGATGGGTATAGGACATTGTACATGAATTATGTCTCTAGAATTTTCTGAAGCATCCAAAAAATAGATAATATACATGGAAAAGGATTAAATTGAACAATTCAATTTGTTTAAATCTACATTATATTTGAACCTATGTTCAACTTAAAATTGTGACGCGTTTCGTTAACACTGAACTTGTCTGAGAAAGCTACTGTGTTAGCGAAGCGCATGACAACTTTGTTCAACCTAGGTCTAAGTTAAAGACCCATCTATTCAATTTTTAATATACATGCGGGGATGCTTTTAAATTAAGGAAGTTGGTATTGGCCACTGTAACAATGACACAACCTATTAAATCTTTTTTTCTTGAAATTATGCGCATTCAAAAATACAAATCCAAGTGTTTTTCCCAACACTTCCTAATTTATTCGTTATCCAATTAATTCCAATTTGCCTTCCACACTGTGTCAGGGTTATTTTATATACTTTTAGTTTTAGTTTTCTCCTCCCCGATACTAAAATCTGGCTACGCCCGTGGTGTTGCCACTTACACAGCAAATCTTGTTGACAACACAGTTTCTTACACAAAAGCAACGAACATTAACAAGACAAGAAGGGTCACACACAAGCGCGCCGACGATTTCGACAAATTCTTGGAGCCGTGCACGTGCTCGTGCTTATACGAGGTTCATGCAAACCGCTAGCGATTAAAACGAATAAACGTTCACCTACCAGGGTTATTTAAAAACATCTAGCAATAATTGTTATTGTAATCTATTCGAATATCGTCAGGATATTTGATTGGTGAATCTAAACATAATTATAAAAAGAACTGGTAGCAAAAATGAAGGGAAAAATGAAAGTTACATCAAAAAGTAATAATGTAATAAGTTACAGATGAGACTAGTAGGTATAAAAATCAACAATAAAATGTTTGCGAATGCCAACTTAAATAGGTATTCTAATATAAAATGTATACAGGTGATTACAGGATGTTTCAAATCCGTGGCCATCAAAGAGTACCAACTAACCTAATAGTAAAATACGGGTACTGGGAAAAATAATTATCGCGATTCGAAAATTGTGAGAATCAAGACACGAACCATCCAAAAACAATGGCGTTTAACCAAATGAGTTAAAATCAATGAATTTTGAAAGTCATTTATATTGAATATGCCGGTTTCCAAAGATGTCTCAAGATATTTAATTTTATGTTAGTTTTCATTGATTGTTTCGAAGAATATCTATTTTTTATATCCTGGTTCGCAAATTGTAAAATAAATCCGCAGCCTAATATATAGGTTTAAAAAATGTTTATGAGGAAACTCTTCACAAGGATGTGTAAACAGTAAATTTTCATATAATTTTCTAAGGGTCGCTCCAACGTTCTCGTGACAACTAATTTCATTAAAATTTTCAACAAAGATTATTTCTAGTTGTTTAACATATTCTACAATATTTCTAAGAGGTACATTCTAAAAATCCAGCCGCTTCTTTTGGTGATGTCTGTTCATCATTATGCTTTGTGCAAGCACTACAAGAGTCTTGCAGCAAACATTTCCTTAATAGTTAGCCAGAAATGTAAACTATAGCATTGCCATCCGTATTCAAATATTTCTATAGTCGCATGTGAAAACTGTTAAAGAGCTATTAGCTAGCATATCAGGAGTTACATTGGGCAAAACTGTATTAATATCTTTAATACAATTGGCACATTCAACCTCATTAAAATATTTTAGAGAAAATAATTTCTTGAATGCCCTACAAAATTGAATTGGGGTTGGATTTCTCGACTTTCCGCAACAATTTCTTACCAGACAAAAAAATTTTCAATGCAATTCTGATTAAGGTTCCTTGTTAAAGTAAATGAATAATTCCTGCATTTTAAGGTTTCCCATAAAGACAGAGCAGAGGTAATAGTAATTTTCCAGCCATTTATAAAGTGCATAGTATTGATTATACATTTTTCCACGTATGTTGCCTTTCCATCATTCTGATTGCAGAACCAAACACAAAACACAAAGTACGTAAATGTTCATTTTATTTCTAAAGGAAAATTCGCTCACCCAAAAAGACAACTGGTATATTTCTTTACATATCCCTACGACGGACAACCTGTTTATGCATATAGTGCGTAGGAGACTTACGGTGCTCTATACACAGTAGCATCCGATATTCGAGCGAGATAGGCATAACGAGGGGAGGAGCTTAGAGTGATCCTTCTTGTCTTGTTAATGTTCGTTGACAAAAGTAAATAGTGGGGTGGATTTCTGCCACAGTTAACATCGCCGATGAATTATTTCTACACGATCCACGTGGGATATAAGTATTATTCTATGCACGTGGGGTCTTGGATATTATTACTAGTTACTACAAAACAACAATGAACATCTGTACCAAATTCCAGATTTTTCTCAATTGTAAGTCTAGCATTAAAGATTGGTAACTTAGATCTCAGTTAATCTCTGCTTTCATTGGTAATGTGTACGTTCTTTTTTATTTACTCACTTCCAATTGAACTGAGATTTCTTCTCCCCTATCACCGATGCTGCCTTTGTGCGGTGGCATCAGATAGACTTGACTCGGAAATAAAAAAGAGAAGATAAAGGAATTTTTGATTTGCTTGGGTTTTAAACAGCATAACCCAATTTTATTTGGTTTTGAGCAAATCTTATCTATAGAATTATGAAAAAATAACTTTACTAGATAATGATATAAATCTATCTACTTTAAATCTCCACCTTGAAGTTGCGTCGGCAGATCGCGCGTTTCAATTGAGTTTGTCGTTCTTTTTGCTGCTAACTCACATCACTATATTTGTATATCCGATTACATCAACTGAAGTGAGCCGAAGTCTTAGTCAAAAAGATCGCACCTTTTCTTTCCATCAGAGTCATTTTCTGGATAGTGACTAATTATTATATATTGCACGTAACTTTTCGTTATCTTCATTTCAGTGGCTTTGATATTTTTGAATCATTATACTGCCAACGCTGTTTTTATGTTTATTCCTCTATTAATTCTTTGACCTGCCTCTACCTCTTCTGTTCCACCATTCTCGATTCTATTTTTTTGTC
>CAJUYG010006097.1:0-12702 GCA_910591675.1 Galerucella calmariensis
GTATTGTGTAGTTTACCTTTTTATTCGAAATACTATCGATATTGATGGAATAAAACCGTTAAAAACGACGCGCAGGGTACTCGCAAAACGGTAGTAGTGAAAAAAATACTGCTATTAATCATAGTATCTCTCTAACGGAATGGTTGTACTCAGTGTAGATACAAGAAATTTTTAGATTTCTTTGTTATTATGCATAGGTATCTTGGGACGTATCTAAATCATCTAGATCTTTCTAAGCTTCTGTATCTGTAGGATATCAGTGGACTGGGCTATCTATCGGGCGCGTCCCCAGGAGGCGGATAGGGGAAAGGCCAAGGGACTGAGTCGCCGTTCCCTTGGTCAGTGGCAGAAATAAGTAGGGTGAGGGGAGCTAAACCTCCCCAAAAGCCTTTGTGAAACATGCCACCGCGGACCAGCCTACCCAAGCTATGGTGTAATGAATCGTGCCGACAGCTGAATGGCCGCAGGGTGATATGCGGTCACGAACGATCCCCTTGGGGAACCGGGCGGAACCCCATTGTAATTAGCCTTCCTCTGGTAATGCGGGGCTCTGCCAGAGGTGACTAACCCTTCCCTTGCTACTCGTGAGAACACACATGGAAAAAAAACACGAAAAACAAAAACAAATCCCGAGGCTGGACAGAAGTGCTCACCTCAATCAAAAGCAGTAGCTGGGGATGAACAGAAATGTCCACCTCAAAATACTGCACAGAATGAGGCTGGACATGGAAGATCACCTCGTAATGCAACACAAAGGCCTAGGCGAAAGCGCATTTGCGGCGCCGAAGCCAAAAGGAGGAAGAGAACGAAGGAATCAGGGAGTGTTTCCCTTCCAAGCCCACTCAACCAACACATTTACTTAATGCTCTGTAAGAAGCAGATTGTAAATATACGAGTTATATAATAAAAAAAAAGAAAATACCAAACATTCTCAACTGGCAACGCTGCTTTCATAACAGATTGGTAGCTGGAACTGAACACAAGCCCAACGCTGACTGCGAACAATTATTCTTCTCTCTCTTTCAAGTAGTTTTTCTAATATTTTGTCGTACTTGTGTAAATCGTATGTCGTGAAAAGACTTTATATTATCAGTAGTTCATATTTTTCTAGAGCGTTGTAGGGTGAAATTTTTTTTTGTCATTTACTTGTAAAACAATCCAAAGAGGGCTCCACGCTCCAAATTAATTTACGAAAATAATGAACTCTTTATTGACGTGTACATCATATCGAAAAGACCCACACCAATCCAATCAATCAAAAACACACGATGAATTTTTTATGCGGATATAGGAAGTAGCCATAATAAAATCTCTAATCGGAATAATCCACGGCCAAACATGATGATAAAACAAACGAATTACGTATTCGAGAGGCGTTGAAATTGACGCATTCATATGAAGACAAACACTCGATTACTTTGGACGAGCACGTTTCGTGTTACCTTGACAATGATATTCTCTTATTTCATTTGAAATGAAAAAAAAAACACCGATTACAGGTTGTCATTACGAGGATGATTCGTAATCGTCGACCCAAGACAAGGTTAATTACTCTACTACTAGCGATTTGAAGAAAAAAAAAAACATTTTAAAAGATAAAACCAGAAACATTTTTATCTACAAACCATTAGAAAAATTCTAGGATGGTTTTAAAGGAATAAATAGGGATGTATGTATGTATGTGTGATTTTTGGGGTGACATTCACTGAGACCTAAAAAATCTATTGTGCCCCCTTACTTCTACTCAGTTTCTGAGGAGAGTCTCAGAAACTAGTAGTTCCTTTAGTCCTATTTCCCTGAGGAATTTTAGGATGTCTGCAGGCTTCAACTTAGGTAAATGTTCCTCTTCTATCCAGTAAACTCCCAGGTGCTGTGCTCTAGGATTCTGAAGTGCTGTGCAGTTGGAAAGTATGTGGATGGAGGTTTCTTCTTCCATTCCACAAAATCTGCATTCTTCTTCCTCCACTATTTTGAGCTTTTTCAGGTGCCCATTCAGGCGACAATGTCCCGTTAGGATCCCTGTCAAAACTCTTAGCGCAGTTTTACTTTGACTTATGCATTCTTTTGATCTCAACAGGTTGTAGTCACCCAGAAGAGTCTTTGATTGTATAAGCCCTACTAGATCTTTCCAATGGTCAGATCTTCTCTTTTTCTCGGCTTTACTAATTTCTTCCAATATTACATTGGAGCTGATTCCGCAAAAGGGTTCGGGCCCCCAGAAAGGTATTTCAGTCCCCCTCTTTGCTAGTTCATCTGCTATTTCATTTCCTCCTATTCCAGTGTGTCCTGGAATCCATAGTAAGGTGACTATGTTGTTCTCGCCTAGTTCATTGAGTTTGTCTAGGCATTCCCACACCATTTTGGAACTGATTACACAAGAGTTCAGTGCCTTAATGGCTGCTTGACTATCCGACATTATGATAATCCTTTGTCTTCTGTATCCTTTATCAATATTGAACTGGGCGCACTTTCTTATGGCGTGGATTTCCGCTTGAAAGATACTTGGGGTTTTTCCCAAGCTTTCAGAGTGTTTGGTTCCTGGCCCGAACACTCCTATCCCAGTTCCTTCTATTGCTTTTGAGCCGTCTGTATACCATTGAATGGCATTCTTTCCAAGTCTGGTAATGGTATTTGGATCCCATTCCTTTTTGTTGCTCATTTCCGTAACGAATTTCTTTGAAAAGTTATATTTTTTCATCATACCGTCTTGTGGCATGTCCCAGGTTGTCTGATTCCTAAGAAGTGAGGAGGTGTTTTTTTTAATGATTCCCTCTCTACTTAGTCTGTATCTTGTTCTTTCTGCAACACTTTCCACCACCATATGTAAAGGGGTGAGGTTGAGAATCACTTCCATGGCTGCCGTTGGGCATGTTCTCATTGCTCCTGTAATGCATATACAGGCTAGTCTTTGAATTTTGGAGAGGTTTTCTCTCGTCGTCAATAGGCTAGTTCTACTACACCAGGCAATGGCTCCATAAGTGATGATTGGTCTCACTATGGCAGTGTACATCCAGCTTAGGATTTTTGGGTTACAGCCCCAGTTTGCTCCTGCCAGATTTCTGCACACCATTATAGCCATTTTTTCCTTGTATGTAATCTCCTTTTCGTGTTTGTTCCACAAGAGTTTACTGTCTAAAGTTAAACCTAGATACTTGACTTCTTGTCTCCATTCAATCTCGTTCCCATCAAGTTTTATGGTTTTGAGGTTGAGTTTTCTTTTCTTAGTGAAGGCTATCAGGATGGTTTTAGTGGGGTTTATGCTAAGTCCCACTTGCCTACACCAGCTATTTGTATAGTTCAGACCCTTTTGTACAATATCGCAAAGGGTGTTTTCGAATTTTCCCCTGGCTGTTATGACAATATCGTCGGCATATCCTTGGCAGGATATACCGAGATCCGTCCAACCACACAGGAGTTCGTCAACCGTCAGACTCCACATTAATGGGGATGCTACTCCTCCCTGTGGGCATCCTCTGGTAGTGCAGATGGAGACAATGTCTTTGCTCGTCCTCGTCTCTGCTATTCTTGTGGTGAGCAGTTCCGACATCCATTTGGATGTTGTGCTGTCTACACCTCTTCTGTTCAATGCTCTTCTGACTGCCTCATGTGGAATAAATAGGGATTCCTGTACAAAACTTTCAAAAGCTAGTTAACTTTTTTTACCAAATAGCGTTCATGAAAACTAATATCAGATTTGGAAGGGTCGTTGAAAAATATAGTCGCGTCATTATACGCGAAAAAAGGCCTTAAAAAAAAATTACGAAAATCCTTAAGGTGGGTTTTTTGGAGTCGCTAAAGCAGAATTTGACGTCAAAAACGATCCCCCGAGCACCTGGTGCACCGTAACCTCGACCTGAACGTCTTCTCCGAGGCTTTTCTGGGCCAGTTCTGACTCTTTCTTACAAAGTTAATAAGTTGTCCTAAGTGCGTTTTAAAAAATGCATTTTTCGAATGCATTTTTGGCTGCAACAATCCAATTTCTGATTTTGGACAAATGAAAACTAGGTAACTTTTTTACAAATAGTTTTTGCAAGCGAATGCCGAAAACCGCATTCCGATCGGTGCTGCCCGAAAATTTTTTTTTTCGCGTATAATGACGCGACTAATAACATAAGTTCGAATGCACTTTTATTTCTCTTAAATTTGCTCTGGTTTGCTCACGTTTAACTTTCAAATGTCCCGTGCTGCTACCCGTCTGGCTATCTCCTCCGTGGATGAAAGTATTCGTACATAACATAACTATCCATTTTTTTATTAAACCAGAGCAAATTTAAGAAAATTCAAAGTTTATTTGATCTTATTTTTCAACGACCTTTCCAAATCTGTTATTATTTTTTATGAACGCTATTTAGTAAAATAGTTAGCTTGCGTTTGAAAGTTTTGTACAGGAATCCCTATGTCACATCTTATAAGTAACACAGTGTATGTGTACGAAATATTATCTAACATGCAATATTTGATAATATTTCTATGGCGTGCCGTTTTGGTATTTAATAATATCGTTTTAAAAGAGGAAATAGTTATTTTCCTAACAAGTGCGGAAAGTGATACTTTCCCGCACGCGACTGCAGTTGACCCGAACGACGCGGAGCGGAGTTCGGGCAAGCGGTCAAGGGCGGGAAAGACACTTTACGCATGAGTTAGGAACATTATTTTTTCTACGACCGTATATATAAAAAAGTATACCAATCCATTTTTCAAAAGTTATTTTATTCCAACATACATATAGGTACAAAACTTTAACCAAAAACTATTAATTATTATAAATATTACTATTAGAAACACAATTTGTTGCATTCTGTAAATTACTCAAAATTGCCGGTCCATTGGAGTTATTTGGTGTTAACTGATAAGTAGATGACGTCGATAAGAATGTCATCGGTTGCAGGTCACATAAAGATGACGATGAAGGTGACGGCAACGGTTTTAAGTCATTTGTAGATGAAAGAATTTATTTGATATATTTTTCTTATATCAAACAAGGGTGGTTTGATAGTTGTTTTGTAGTATTACAAGAATGTACAGGATTATATCAAAATATCTTAATTTTTTTATATTTTCAAAAAATTAAAAATGCAACAAGAAGCTAGTAAAGATGTAGATTTTATTTGATGGACTATTTTGTAAATATTTATTCACCTGTTGTAACAATAGTTATTTATTTCAGAAGTAAAAAACTATCTAATAAGGTCAAAATTTGCATAGTTTTACTTTCCCGCACTAGTGCGGGAAAGTGACACTTTCAAACCTAAAATGCGTGCGGGAAAGTGGGTTAAAACGCACGGTCGTAGAAAAAAAATATATATCTCTTCTCTCAAACATTTTTATTCCGTAATTATTCTGTTGAAGAATTAAAATTATGTTTCTCATAATAATAATACAGGAATTTCTATTATGAAAAACATAGAAATAGCCGATTTGAAATTATGGAATACATAATGAAAATTCATGAATTTAAATTATGAAAAACATAATAGAAATTTAATTTCCATTATGTATTGAGGTTGCCTATACTACTCTAATGTAAGTACCTGAAATCGGATAGTAAATGCATTACTGCAGGATAGGCAACCTCAATACATAATGGAAATTGAATTTCTATTATGTTTTTCATAATTTTAATTCGGTAATTTCTATTATGTTTTTCATAATGGAAATTCGTGTATTATTATTATGAAAAACATAATGGAAATTCAACAATTAAAATTATTGAAAACAAATGGAAATTAAAGCAAAAAATTTTTTTGAAAAACATAATACAAATCCGTTTTGTAATATTTATTCAATAATTTTTATTCTTGAATTTGTAAAATGTTTTTCATAATTTTAATTCTTGAATTTCCATTATGCTTTTCATAATTTTAATACTTGAATTTCATATATTATGATTCTAATAATAATAATAGACGTATTACCATTATGAAAAACATAATAGAAATTACCGATTTAAAATTATGAAAAACATAATAGAAATTCAAGAATTAAAATTATTAAAAATTATTATTATTATAAATTCAATTTACATTATGTATTCAGGTTGCCTATTCTGCAGTAATGCATTTACTATCCGATTTCAGATACTTGTATTATAAATACTATAGGCAACCTCAATACATAATGGAAATTGAATTTATATTATGTTTTTCATAATTTTAATTCTTGAATTTTTATTATGATTTTCATAAATTGAAATCGGTAATTTCTATTATGTTTTTCAAAATGGAAATTCCTGTATTATTATTATGAAAAAGGTAAAATTTTTCTCTTGTATTCAAATTTGTTGCTTTTAGGTAATTTTGCTCATGACATTTAATCCAAAACCACTCGCCTAACGGCTCGTGGTTTTGTCAAAAATGTCATTCGCAAAATTGCCAAGCAACAAACTTTCATGACAATCGAAAAATTTTGCCGACAAAATTTTCACTCTCGTGATATTATTATATATGAATATTTTGTACTGTGAAAATCTATTTGCCACCTCAACTTTATTTTCAAGAGATTCTTCGATATATGATTCAGCAACGTTTGATGATTTCCATCCGCCATGCCTCTTTAAACTAGTTATGTCGGCCACAGGGTCAACCAATATTGTTGCAGAATACCGACGAGAGCAGTTCAAATATTTTAGGTATCAACTATATTAGAAATTTTTCAAATTGACACTTGTCTACAACACTTTTTCTCTCTATTTTTTTAATAAAGCTTATGCGTCAAAAAAAAACGGCAGTTTTTCAAAATCAGTCAACATGCCTATTCCTTCGACATTTTCGAGATTAGTAATTCGTTAGACTATCGCATAAATGATAATTACATTTCATTTAAAATGACTACACATTCTAGAGTTAACGCAGGACGTGTAGCGATCTTAAATCTATGTAAATTTTTTTCCAACATTTCCTTTTATAAGTATCGTGTAGAATTAAAATCTAATTGTGTGTGCATGCAATTATTCTAAGAATAAAAATAAATTACCCAACAGACGTGATCTTTAAACAGACGAGTTAAATGGCGAGAGATTTTTTTTAATTCTCATAATAACACGCCATCCTTTCTAAGTAAGATGATTATAATTCTCCAGGATTTACCATTCCATCAGATTGTATAAAATAACCTTCGAAAAAATTGCATCTCGATACCAAAAATTAAATAGTTACAACATTATTCAAATTTATAGTACCTATATTGATTGTTTCGAAAAGCACACTATCAGTCCTGAAATGTTCTAAATATGCTGAAAGGACCTACTGGAAAAATATTCAACATTAACATATCTATAGAAGGAATTTTATTTTAAAAATTTTCACTAGTAATACCACTATTATCAAATTATTTCCGGAAATTTTTTTGAGCTCATGAATGTTTTGAAAATTATCCCGAGTCGTGATAATTTCTGAAAATATTCATGAGCGAGGAAAAATTTCCGGATTTAATTTGACCTCGTGTGGTATTCGGTAAGAAAATTCCACACCAAATGTGTTTATTTCTAACAACATCAAAGAGGTCTTCTTCAACTTCCAATCAACCTGCCATAGTATATAATAATTGCGTTTTTAATATAAACATTATTCATAATGGTCCAAAGAATTTAGAAAACATCTAAGCTTGTAGTTGAAATGAATCAAAAATATCATGTAAACAAATAAAAATTAGATTGTCAGAATTCTGTCATTATAAACGTCAAAAAAATTTCCAGTATAATTCATCCGTTGCTATGGTAATCTGTAAGAAATGCACGTTCTGATTGGTTAAAAATCACATGTGCCGAATTTTCAATGTAATAGTGGAAATTCTGGAACTACGGTATATACATTTTCAAGATGCACAAGATGTTAACAACATTTTACCCAAACAGTTCATGCAATAACTTTATTTATTTGACCCACTCTGTTTTCTTAAAAACATAAGAATATTATAACATATATTCGTAACTAATATTATAAGGGCATCCAATTTTTCCATGAAAAATCGAAAAAACGCGTATTTAAAATAATATTAGGTACTTTGTGTAAGTCTAACGACTTTTTACTTTTCCAAAAATTAAGAATAAACTGCTGGTAACTCTACTGCTCCCATTAGTTGATTGTCTATCTATCCAGACATTCATGCTAAATCTTTGATGGTGCTTCGTCTCTTTTAAGGTGTGCTGATTTTCACCAATAATTTAGACATAATTTTTTATTCATAACGCACCCGACTTTATTGAATTTCATTTTTCCCGGAGTGCCGAAATCTCTAGAGTCGGTCCTGTCTACTCTAAACCTGTAGAGAGATAATGACAGTCAGTATATTACAATTTGCACAAAAAGGTTGATATAAGTAAGAATAAAACAACAGGAGCAGGAACAAGAGGGGGAACAAGAATTAATTAATCATAAAAAACTCTTAATTTTTTTATTCAAAAGACAATCTTGTCAATACAATTGTAAAAATAATTATACTATTCATTATCCCAGTGATAAACATGTTAAAAAATATAAACAATCGAGGTATTAACGTTATTCTGCGTGTTCTGTAATTTAAAAATAATTCCATGCAAGTTACATGAACGGAAATTATTCAATAATCTTGATAATTCGTAAATAAGATAAATAATAATATTTTCCGCAAATCGCTAGGAAATTTTGAGATTCCTGTCAAAATTTCTTGAAGAAAAAGTCAGGACTTCCATACTGTAAGGAAATGTCATTTCCTTACTGTAAGGAAATGATATTTCCGTACAGTTGTTAGTGTTCTACATAAATGATTGAAAACACATTGCTTATAAGGAATTAATTTGAAAACATCAAGTCATTGCTGAATACATTTTTAAGATCAATTTGTTATATTTACAGTAATTTGACAGTTAGTACAATTATTGAACATTGGAGGAACACTCTTAGAACTATGAGAAACATTTTGGACAACATGCAGGGTGGTAGGGTCATTTTGTTGAATATTTTGTACTGTGAAAATTTTATTTGCCACCTCAACCTTATTGTTAAGCGATTCTTCGATATATCCTTCAGCAACGTTTGATGACTTCCATCCGCCATGCCTCTTTAAACTAGTTATGTCGGCACCAGAGTCAACCAATATTGTTGCAGAAGACCGACGAAAGCAGTGACCAGTATTTTCTGTCGGATTTACCAAGTTCAAATAAGTAGCAACTATTTTGGGCATTTTTCTAAATTGATGAATTCCTACCACTTGTCTACAACCCTTTCCGCTTTCCGCTTTGATATTTAACAGGTTAAGCGCCAAGATGCTTTTTGAAAAACTTCCCTCCAGGCCAAGTGTTTTTATTATTTTATACTCATCATTTTAGGTTGCTACAAATATCCTGAAATCAGCGTTCAGTAGTGCAGGGCCAGGGCGGACACGTTACCATGCTAAAGTGGATGGGAGCGTATCCGCTTGGCCTGGCCGGAACCGATAAAAATTTTTAAATCGGGCGGTCACCCGTGTCCGCCATGGCCTGGCAAGACTGTCTCGTATCGGACACCGGTGTCCGCTATGGCGCTTAACCTGTTAAAGAAAAATCGGTCACTGTTCATATTTTCTGGTCTTAACGAAACATACTTTCGATAAACATTCAAGTAGATCTGATTAATTACAAATGATCTTGGTTTGTTGGTTTTCGAATCAGGTATGCTGATTAAAAGCTTAGATTCTAAGTCTTCTATATCGTGTACAGTCATTCGGACTAACTCATCCATTCTACAGGCCCCAGAAATACCAAATATTACAGCCACCTAAAAAATAAATAAAGCTATAATCTAAATAGAAATTAAAACCTTGTAAATTACCTTAATCATTAAATTTTCTTTATCTGGAGCTTCCTGGATAAATTTTTCAATTTCTTCCTTCGTTAAAATCTTAGATTTCTTTGCCCCATAACCTTGAGCTTGCCGTTTCAATAAAGAACGAAGTTTTGAGTATGTAGATATATCATACATTGTTTAAGTGCAAGGGTTGACTTCAGCATTGAATAATTGGCCCATAATGTTGAAGATTTCATCTTTAAACAAAGGTCTAGGAAGTATGCCATTACAACATTTTCTGAGAAAGAACTCGTATTTTTACTCATGCGATAATCCATAAAACGTCTGTATGCATTTTCGTACTTTTCTCTTGATTTCTTTGGCAATAATTCTAATGAAGCAGTATTCACTGCCTCAACCAGCTCTGGAGGAGTCCCAGGAATGGAAATTTCATCATCACTTATCATTTTAGTTTCGAGAACACCAGCAATTAAATTTATAAGCGTTAAGTTTGACAATTCAACCTCAATACGTTTCCATAGTAACCCAAGTAATTTTATTAGGAATTTCAAAGCACCATTTATTTGGGAATAAAATTATCGCGTTTTTTTTTAAATCAATCAATATCTGTCGAATTTTAAACGATTTGCGGAAAAATAGTTACCTCGTAGGAAAAGCCACATTCCTGGACTCTGTGTTGCTAAGTCTCGGCTTGCGCCTCGACTTAGCAATCTTCACAGTCGTCCAGGAATGTTAAGCTTTTCCTACCCGGTAAACAATGTACTATTTTAATAAACTTTTGTGTCGTAATATACCAATGAATAATCAAATTTTCAACTATAGTGAGAAAATGAATCTGATCATAGTGCCATTTTTCAATTATCTGAATTTACGCTGTTTGGTTTTTTGTTTTCGTATAAACTGATGTTGCAATATATTTTTTGAAACTTTTATAGTCAAATCCGTTCATATTTTAAGTATCGCCATATAATGGGCAAGATACTTAAAACTCTTTTATTACGAACATAAATATAGGCGCCACTTGAAAAAAGAAAGAAAAGAAAAAGGTAGGCATCCGTTTACGAGTATTTAACGAGGCATCTTTTAGAATTTCATTAATAAGGTTATTAAATTAAACGGGTATAGGGTTGACAAGTTAACACTAATGACAGTCGCCCTGAGGGTAAACAAGTATAATCTGCTGTTTGCACCGGTTGCAGTTATCTTTTGGCTTTAGTAACTCATGATTAACTTTAACCATTGATTAACAGTGAAGTGTTTTGCACCATTTGTGGTTAAGGTACTGGTTAGTAAAATATTTGTTAGGTGCAAGTTGGTATCTTGACATTTAGGAATAATTTGAAAAACAGCAATTTTGTTGGTAATAGTGGTGTCAAATATGACAACTATTAGATATTTATATTTGTAAAATTACCCAAACAAAAAATAGGAGTTTTCAAAATGAGCGGGAAGAGAAAAAGATCAACAAATTTCTTTCAAAATGAGAAAATAATGTGCTTGAATTTAATAAGAAAGTACCTACAAGCACATAATAGAATGCAATGAAACAGGTGCGTTAAGCTGGAAGAATAAGGGATTGGCCTGGACAAAGATTGAGGGGGAGTTTAATGCTCAATCAGATAGCTACAGATCTGTAGATATTTTAAAACGATTGTACACAAATAAAAAGAAAGAAATCTTATTCTAAAAGTTGTTGCGTAAAAGTAATTTTCCCTCTGATATCTTCCAAGATTTCCAAGTCATCTTCATCTTCTTCAAAATCCATTAAATCCATATTTTATTGAAATAGGAATTTATCTCGCAAATTCGCCAAGTACTTCAGTTGATTGTCATATTGACATAACTTTAATTAATAATTATATATACAGATAATAGGAAATATTAAGCACTTATTGAAATAAAAAGCTCTAATTAACAATAAATATTGAAAACAAACTACATAAAATATTAAGTAACAGTAAATCAGAAAAAAGTATCTCTCATCTTCTGTCTTTTTTCAGAACTCCGTTGTTAATCAAATTAGAACTTTAGTTCCTTTTAAGCAAAAATTATGTAAACCAGACTCTCACGCGGTAGACCCGGGTTCGATTCCCCGTGAAGAATTTTTTTTTATTGTTAGTTTCATTTTTAAATAATTATTCTGCTTGATATTAATAACGACAACAGGTAGACATTTGAAATATTTAGTAGAATATTCATTATTATAGATAATGGTACGGTACCCTTCATGAGGGAGTCCAACTGGCAACATCTACTTATAACAGCATCGTATATTTAAAAAGGGAAACCGTAGCATTATACAAATTGGACATTCAAGAACTGTACGTTTACCACAACATTAGTGGAAACATAAAATTGAATTGTTAAATTTTTAATTTGAAGTTATATTATAGTTTACAGAAATTTTTATTTCCTATATTTTTTCTTAAGTGGGTCGTAGAAAAAATATGCTGCTCGACTCGTGTGGATTGTCCATATCGTACTTGAACGATTGAGCACTCCGCCTACGGCGTCGTGCTCAAGCTTCGTCCTCGTGCGATATGGCCGTCATATCCACACTAGTTGCACAAACTACTATTTCTATCAAAATATGCCCTTTTACATTTAAAAACAACCTGTCAAATGTCAAATCAATTTATCCATCCATTTTAAAGTTATCGAATTAAAACATTCAAGTTTCAAAATTTCAACACCCTGTATTTCGAAAAGTAAATGTGCTAGAACCTTTAATCCTCATATCATTTTGTCCAATTTTACGAGAGGAATCTACATACAAACGTTGTAATTACCCTCAACGTTCGAGATGCTTATACCATTTTTTGCGCGATCGTATTGAAATAAATTCCGAATAAAATAATTTAAATTTCTTCGAAATGAACAAAAAAGATCAATCCCGCAAAAAAAATTATGGAAATAATAGTAAAAATTTATCCGAACAAAT
>CAJUYG010006099.1:0-12698 GCA_910591675.1 Galerucella calmariensis
TGAAAATTTATTTATATTTCTTGCATCTAAGCAAAGTCTTAATTCTCGATTCTTTTTTACTACCACAACAATAGGACTAATGTATTGTGAGTTGCTTCTTTCTATTATTTTATTTTCCAATAGTTCTTTTATGCATTTTCTCACTTGATCTTTATACTTGTATGGAATAGGATAAGTTTTAGCTTTGAAATTCTTAATATCTTCATTCACTTCTATTTTATGTACATAATCTTTCGCAATTCTATTTTCCTTTGAAAATAAATTATCATATTTATTCATTAACATTTTTATTACTTCTTTTTTGTCCTCTGGACAATCCATTATAACTTCATCTCCCCCTTCTTCTTCCCTAATAACAAAGAAACATCCCAAAAATATTCTAGAAACATCCTTCTGGGACAAAAGAAACATACTAACAACATCCCCATTTCCATCGGAACATCCCTGGAATGTTTTTGGCAACAGCCATGTCATCATTTTCAACGTTCTACAAACATCCCAGTAGGATGTTACTAAGATGACATAGGATGTACTAGGTACGTTCGGGGCATTTTGCTTAGAACATCTTAGAAATGTTTCTAAAAATACACTGGAAGTGAAATCACTAGGTGCAAATAAAACATTTAAATATTTCTTAAAACAAGAGCTATTTATTACACATTTCTAACAAAATTTTCCATAAACCACATGTAATACTTTCTACTAGGTGTGGAGGAATAAACAAGTATTAGCAACCATGGCATGGCTGCTATGACATGTTTACCAATGCTTTATTTTTCTATACCAAGTAGAAAACGTTACATAGGGTAATTGTTCACAGTTAATTTACTTATGTACAAAATCCATCCTCAATCCAATATAAATACTCTCTTCATAAATAAGCCAAAACACTCACAACTCACAATGTTACCGCTTATTTCTACCACAAAAACTCAACACTTCTACTTCTAACCTTACTTCCACTCTCCACTCCCTACACTTTTGCGAATTAGGTCTTCTTCTTTTTTTCTAATTTTCTTTCACCTCTTTGCAAAGTTGAAGCAGATGAATATCACAAATACGTCAGTCAAAATATTTTAATAGATATGTAATTAGATTTAATAAACAGTGTTAAAGTTTAAAGACAATTAACAAGTATTGACAAATATGTACGAGTTGTATCTTTTGTAATAAAAATCATGTTTATGTACCAAGAGAAACATTCTAGGGACATCCCACCTAGGTCGGAAACATTGGGACACTAGTAGTACTTAAATGGTATGTCCCAGGTAAATACTGTGTTATTAGGGTTCATCATCATAATTTTTGTTCATTTCTTCCTTGTACATATTACTAACTACTTTACCTTCCTCTTTCAAAGCTATTATTTCAAAGTTAATCCATGTTCCATCCAATTTTAATTTTCTTTCTTCAATATCTATTATGGCGTTATGTTTTTCTAGCTCATCATATCCTATTATTACTTCAGTTTCAATATTTGGAGCAATTAATACTTGTAAATTAAATTCTTTTCCCTTAATATTTGCGCTTATATTTATTAATCTATTAATTTCACATATTTTCTTTGAGTTAGCACCTATTAAATTTATTTTTGGGATTTTAATAATTTTATTTGTAGGAATATTTAATTTTTCAACAAAATTTTGATTAATTATTGATGCTTCCGATCCAGTATCAATTAGTAATTTAGCTTCTAAATTGTTAATTAACCCATTTATAATAATTAAACTATTATTCCCATCTGTGTCTATATTTTCATTTATTTTTATAAATTCATTTGGATTTTCATATTTACAGATATATAGATTTTGTTTATTTGATGTGTGCATATTTAAAAATTTTCATTGTCATTTATTTGTTCAGTTGTCTGTCTCGTATTTTCCCTATGTATTTGTGCTGTATGTAATCTTGATCTTGTCTCGTTTAAATTTGTTATATCATCCTCTTTGTTTTCTGATCTGCTTCTTCTGTCTTGATTAATTCTTTGATAATTTACTCTTCTTGTTTCTTGATCTCCATTTCCTCTTTGCATATTTGCTTCAGAATTTCTTCTCTCCGGTCCTCTATATTGTCTATTGTTCCTGTCATTGTAATTATTTTGTCTGTATGAATCATTATTGTTTCTATTATTAGTATTAGTATTGTAGTTTCTGTTATTGTAATTATTGTTATTATTATTTTGTGCATTATTATTAAATCTATTATTTGTCCAATTGTTATTTTGATTGTTGTTTCTCTGATTATTCTCATTGTTTATATAATTTGTTCGTCTATTTTGTTGTGAATTTTCTTGTCTTATTAAATTTCTTTCTACTCTTTGTAGATACATAGATAATTGATCCAATTTTCTTATATTTTGTATGGCAATGGTTTCAGCCAATTCTGCCTTGAAATGCCTTGCTATGAACATAACGATTTCCTCCTCAGGAATTGGTGGTTCCAAATATTGTGTCATCGCATGTAGTTGGATTGCATAATTGTTTAAACTATGGCTCCTATTTTCATGGAACTTTCCGAAATATAAATGTTCCCTGATGGTGGATTGAGCATTTTCCCCCCAGAAATATTGAAAAAATGCCGTTTCAAAATCTTGAAATTGTGGCATATCTTTTTCCCTGGCAGCAAACCATATTAACGCATGATTTTCTAAATGATCTCTTATTATTTCCTTCATATTTCCTTCAATATTATTTATTCCTCTTACTCGATTTTTTAAAATTCTTATGAATATTTTTGGATGCAGTTTCTTGATATTTCCGTCAAATTTTTGACTAGCTGCTCCATAAATTGTTTTTACTCCTCCAACTTATTCCATATTCATTCCTTTTTTCTCGATTTGTTCAACCCTTCCTTGTATGTTCTTTATTTCCATTTTAAATTCCCTTTTTGTTTTATAGTTCTCTTCTTCTGCTATCTTGAAATTCATTTTTATTTCCTTGTTCATCTCTTCCTCCATATCTTGTATGCTTTTATTTGTTTTCATTATTTCTCTATCTAATTTCTTTATCTTTTCGGTATTTATTTCTATTTTCTTACTATTCCCACCTATTTCCATCTTTAATTCATTTTCGTTTTTCTTTATATTTTCCATTTCTCTGGATTGTATTTCTTCCACTTCCATTAATCTTCCTAACATTTCATCTCGAATTTCTTGTTTTGTTTCTTGTATTCTTTCTTCTGTGTAGATTCTTGATTCTTCTAATTGTTTTCTCATATTTTCTATTTTCTCTTCCATTCTTTGACTATTTGTTTTCATTTCTCGTTTCATTTCTTCTTTATTTTGATCCAATTTTGTCTTCATTTCTTTTTTAGATTCATCCATTTCTTTTTTGGATTCATCCATTTTTCTTATAATAATCTGGAACATACTCATTACGTCCATCTCCTCTTTCTTTTCCTGTGAAATTTCTACTGTTTCATTTTCTCTTTGTTCTTCTGCTTCAGTTCTCTCTGTTTCTTCATTATCACCTTGTTCCATGTAATATGCTTGAAAGTCACCCATTCCATGTCTGCTTTCTTCTCTTTCTTTTTCATCTGATTCTACATCTGCTCTTATTTGTTTACCATCTCTGAGTGTCATTCTTCCTTCCATTTTTCTTGTTTTAATTTGTTTTTACTGTCAATTCTTCAATGCCAAATTTTGTTATGCCAAATTTTGTTATGCCCCACGTTGGGTACGACAATTGTTATGGTTTTGGTAAGTATGCCTTTTTTATAAATTTGATATGTATAAATTTTGTTTATTATAGTGTTTAATACTTACCTTTTTTTATATTTATTATTATTTAAAATTTTATTTATATAATAGTTGGGCGCCATCAATGATTATCTCATCTATTTTATGAGACTCTTAATTTTTATTGTATCATATTATTATTTGTATATTTTTTTTCATACTCCCAGGGAATATTTTATTGTGAGGTCAAATTAAAATTTATGAAGACCGACTCTGTTCTTTGGCCTTCGTGTTGAAAGTTGGCACTGAAGTATATTACTGCAATTGAACTATAGACATTAAAACAAAACAGCCACCTGTACTATTGGATAAGTGTTTTATCTTTTATTGAACTATTATTATTATTAGGTTTTTTTATAGAATAAAATATTCAAATTATACAGTTATTCTAATTCTTATTTATCTAAATTTTCATTCATTCATCCAGGCACACTATTAAACTATACTCACAGAACTAAATTGAGTAACGTGGATATGTGACCTTAATTATAATAGACTATTTATCTAGTAAGAAAAAAGAAGAAATTTATTTTACTTTGTTCTTGGAATATGACTGTTATGAAACTTAGTGAAAACGTTAATCTAACGAATTGATTTTATCAAATGTTCTGTAAGTATTTTTATCTAATTATATCTAAGCAAACAATTTAATTATTATAAGCAAACAATTTATACTACATAAAAAAAAAACTTAAAATTAATATGAACAGTAGGTAGGTACCTGAATGTTTGTTAGTTTAAACTTTTATTCTCTCTTCAAATTCGAAGGTTTCAATGGGTTGGAAAATGTGGGAAAGGCCTGCAGAATATACAGACTGTCAGCTGGGGATCAAATCCGGTATTTTCTTTCTTCAAAAACTGTGGATTTTACACAGTCTGTTCGTTGTGGAAAATTCCTTAGTTATATCGACAAAACTATGCCAGATATATCAGTTCGTCTTGATTAAAATTATAAATTAAGAGGTAGATGTACGCTTACCGGCACTTTGTAAGTATTGTTACTTATTTCACTTTTATTAATTATAGGTATCACTGACTACTTATAATTATGTTTATATAAATAATATATTATTAATCTTTTGAATATTTTATATAGTTTTATTAAGATTTTTACTTTTAATTTCAACTCAAATTTTTCTACGTCTTTCTCCCTCGGAGAAATTTATGCAAGCCGTTGATTTTTTTATTTGTTTCCTAAACAAACTTTCTTTTGTTTTATTTCAAGCACTGAAATTCATTTTAAAAGTTTGTTACTAAATTGATATTTCCAATCTTTAAAAATATTGTAAGTCTATTCAAATGAAATTATGTTTTAGTTTCTATATGGTGTTTGTTTCATTTTTATGTTATTGTTTTTATCATTGCAGTGGTCAAAAATTTGTATTTATATCTTTTATAACCTTAAAATTTAGGTTGGTATTTTACACGATTTGATTGAAGTTGGTACTCCTGTTTTTATCTGTCAATTTATAGCTTAAATTCTTCGATTATACAGGGTTTATTAAAATTGATTAATAATTTAGAATATAGTGTTTGCCGAAACTTATTATAAAGAATGTTATTTATTTTTATTAATATTATCAGTTTTGCATGTTTTAATTAGTTTATTTCTATTATATTTATTTTATTGTGATGAATGTATTTAACTAAGTAACCAAATAACAGAGTTGGTCATATTGCCTTCTGATTATTTTTAAACAGATGAACTTACCCTAAATAACCGAATAAATAACGACTTGAATATTTATCTCAAATGGATGTTTTCTAATAAATTAAAAATTAATATTAACAAAACTAAATATATTGTATTCAAACAGAAAAATGAATTAATTAATGAACTACATATTAACATCAATGGTGAACTTATAGAGAAAGTATATTACATGAAATACTTGGGATTAATTGTAGATGAAAATTTGAACTGGTCCTCACATATAACCAAAATCTCTGAAAAAATCACTTCAATGCTGTCCGCTTTGTACAAAAGTCGAGACTATTTGTCTAAAAAAAGTAAATTTCAATTTTAATATGCTTTTTCCTTAACACATTTTAGGTATCTTTTGCCTGTGTGGGGTATGTGTGGGGAAGTAAATTTTCATAAAGCACAAGTATTACAAAACAAAATTCTTAAAATATTATTTAACTATGATTGGCTCACTAGCACAAACATAATTTATTCGGATCTACATTTAAATAGGTTAAAAGGAATTTTGGAAATTGAACAGTGCAAGCTTGTTTATAAAATCCTTAACAATCAGCAGAAATGCAACATAAATATTGAGTATTGTTGGGATGTGCATGATTACCAGACAAGATCTCATAATAACCTCTATCAACCATTTACAAGGACTAATATAGGTTTAAACAATCCAAGTATAGATGCATTTAAAGCGTTTAATAGGTTACCGCAATGTGTGAAAGATTTAAGTAGTTATAGAAGTTTTGTTGGAAGACTGAAACAGTTTGTAAAAATTGATTAACTGCATTTGCAACACTATTATGTTTTGTTATTCTCGAGGCCAGTGTTTAAAAGCACTGATTTGAGAATTTTTTACAGTAGTTCTATTATTGTAATAAATGTTATATGAATAAACGTTATTTCAAAAAAAAAATGATTTATTTTTGGTATGTTCATACCATAACAATATATAGGTATGGAGGGTATGTTGTCGCCTCCAAAGTACATACTGAAGAAACGTTGTCACCTCATATTTTTGGATTTTGGAGGCGACAACGTTTTCACTTGTTTCTATCGGTTTTGTATTCAGATACCATCTAGAGCCCCAAAAACGGAAATTTTGTCGGAGGTCATAAAGTATGCCTCGTACCTCCAAAATAAGTTTTTAGTTCCAGTATATATCACTGGCGCTAGTGTAGCACAACACGTTTAGGCGAGGTACGTTATTGCCTCCTATCATATAAACTCTAATGTTTGCATAACATTAGGGAATTTCCCGCCTACCCTAAATGGCAACATTGGAGAAGAGGTGACAAGGATACTTTTCTAGCATTTAACACTATATTTTGCGACTCGCGCCCGATGGACGTGGTTGTAGCAGTGAAAAATTTATTATACCCATTTGTGTAATGATATCCAGAACTGAGATAATGTTAAAGCTGTGCAGTAAGTATCAAGTTTATAAGTAGTATGATTTTACCTAATATAGCCCACTACTTCTTCATAGAAACTTGCAATGGCAGAAAAGTAAGTTTCATATGAAAAGCTGTTCGCTACAGGGCATACCTTCATTGCAATATACGGGGTGATTCATTGGGAAAGTGACATACGTTAACTGCAGATACGGGACACCTAGTTGATCTCAAAAACCCCATAAATGATGGGTATTATTATTGTAATATCCAAGATACAGGATGTCTGATCTATTTTGTCAAATTCTTTATTGGTCTGTAACTTTCTTACCACATTTCTTGAAATTTCGCATACATTCTTACTTCGAGGTGTCCAATCGATCAATCTATTTGAAATAAGAAAAATTAAATTCCATGTTAATACGTATAAAAACAAAAGGGTTCAAAAAAACTATAAGTCAAATCACAATATACCCTTTTTTGAATTCTAACCACATTTGATATGGACGAAGTCTTGGAGTTGATACGTATAAGATTTACAAACCCTGAAATTGACGAAAATAACAATTTTCAAACTTGAAAACTAATAATAAAATCTTACCAAATAATGTGTAATCAACAACTGACATATTAATACACAAAATGTTACAATTAAAATCAACATAATTGATTTCAAAATTAACAATAAGTATCATTAGTAAATAAAATTCAAGTGGTTATAATGTAGGTTATTACAATTATTAAATGGTTGGATAATTATAGATATTGGGAGTGAAATTATTATTTCTGCTTTTTATATAGTTATCATAAATACCTTTCAAGATGATTACATTTTCCGACTATTATAAGAGATGGTTTGGATTAGTTGGTACAACATCGGACTTTTGACGGAGAGTACGCGGGTTCGATCCTCAACCACTGCCTAATTTTTTTTTAATCAAGAAAATGACAAAAATTTCACTTTCACTCAAATAGATCGCTTCAGATTTAAATATTACATAGGTAAATCTAATTGAAAATTATATATTTGACAGCTTGCCAGTGGTCAATCTAAATAAAAATTATACATTTGACTGATATCCGCATGCGTGCGGAAAGTTACTTTTCCTACGACCATATAGGAAATTAACATATATCGCACTCTCTACTCTGGCGGAAAGTTTCTCATATCATCATAGTGACGCGTACCGTGCGCTATGATATCACCCTAGTGTGATATCATATCGCACGGTTCGTATGAATTCGATTAACGTGGTTTTCTTATTTAAATTTACCTACGTAATAACTACAAATATAGCACAAAACACAAAATCTGTTCAAAAATTATTAAGATTTGCCAAATAATGTGATGAAAAAAACAACTGGGTACGGCCGGAAAACAAATCGCGGTCTACTCCAGCATTCTCCGAATTGTCATGACGCGGATAGCTGTCAAATGTTCTTATTTTGGGTATATCCGTAGTATAGCTGTAGGAATTGAAAAAAATCAAATTATGAAGAATTGAAATGTCTTCTGCGTTATTTTGAAAATATTTTGCACTATAAACTGATTATCTTAAAAATAATCATATGATGTAGGTAGGTACAGTTATTGATGTTTTCAAATGAATAAAACCATCATATTTCGTAAATTTATCGCGTGATCGTGAAAAATATATACTAATTATAAAAGTGAAAAATAATAAAGTAGGCTTATGTCAAAACTCTCAAATTATAACACAAAGCATAGAAATAGTTTTTGTGAAGTGTAAGTGAAATATTTATTACATAAAAGTGTGAACGAATTATAATTGTGAGATAAACTGGAAATAAAAAGTGTTAGTATCTTTTTATTATAATGGAAGTTGATACTGATAGTAGCGAAAAACCTAAGGTACTTTTGAAATATTTATGGCCGTAGGAAAAATTGTGTACATAACTCGTTGCAAAGTGAATTTCACTCATTTCATTTCCGCACTCACCGATGTCAACATTATTTTTAAGAAACCATTACATTAAACAATATTTGTTACAATTATCGCATGGTCGTAGGAAAAATAGTCTACAGTACTTGTGCGAAAGTGATTTTTCACACTCGTAGGAGTGTCCCACTCGTTTGAAAAATGTCATTCGTTACGTAATATACTATTCCGCTCATGTGTGGAAAGTAATTCGCACGCTAGTTTGATATAAGCTCTTTTCGAAGTGCTGTATAGTGCGATATACGTTACTTTGTGGTCGTAGGAAAAAGCTTTTTTCTTATCAATGCGAGTTGCGGGGGTGGAAAGTTGAAGCTTTGAGAAACACATTTGCATCAAACATGAAAACCAAAAAATACCCTTCAGCACAACAACTAAGAGAATTTATCGAGAAATATAATCTATATAGAACCGCTGTTAATGTAAAATCTAAACTGCAACATCTCATTAAACTGACTGATGAATAATACCTTTTTTCCTACAACCATTATGCAAAACGCGCTTCTCCACACACATTTCTATACGCAACCGTTGGAAAAGTAATGCGAAAAGTACACGCTATGGCACTTTTTCGCACCGAAATGTCAAACAAAGCTACCTATGACTGGTCAACTTTTTTTGACAATGGGCTTGTTATCAAAGAAATATTTTCTGGGTTTTTCTTACGTTATTTTGTAAAACTGAATCATCAAAATAACTAGTAAAATTTCCAGCTCTTGAACTTTCCCCACTACTTAGATATTAGAGGCTGAAAATGGAGCTCCCTTAAAAAGCGACAGAACCGACTGTGACGTCACATTGCATATTGTGCTCTGTACACCGCTGCGTTTCACATAAGAAAGTTGGTTACAGCTGCAATATCTTTAAATTTTAAAAGTGTTAGTGATTTTTGCTATTAAAGATGTACTCAGTAGATACTGGATTTATTGAAGCAGGTACTGAAAATTCACCTGAAGTCGATATCTTTATGGTGAGGGACTACATTAATAGAAACAAAGAATTCACACTTGGTTTCTGAATCTAAATTTCAAAACAATCTATAATACATTGTACATTTTCATATCTGCGTCTGGAGGGAGTAGGAATTCTTTTCTTAACTTGCACAAATGGGTAAACGTAACTGGCTAATAACGGTATAGTTTTTTGTATAATGCCACATACTCTGGAAAGTGCCACACCAAAATCGTCTCCTAATATCCTATAAGGTAAATTCAATTTGATCTTTTTTAATGTTGAAAAGATATCAAGCTTGTCCAGCTCACATTTTTCTAGCTAACAAGCTCACAACAAATAATGAATGACTCGGAACTCCCAAATAAAGCTTTGGATTTTTTTTCTATCAAATAAAATATTCTATTTCGTCTGTCCTATTAGTGTCTAGATAAAATGAGCTATTCGGATCTGACATACTTAATTCTGACGAGCTAAATGTAGAAGAAGGACCGCTAGTGGACATTGAAAACTCTTCGTTCATAGGTTTTCCTTCCTTTTCCATTCACGATTTCTTTGGAACGATCTCATTGCTAGTGCATTTTCTCTTTTTAGCCATTTTCCATATATAAAAACCTTCGCCCCCGCATTGAATCGCTTTGGAACGTACATAAGCCTCAATGCAAGCCTGAACTCCTATTTCCCGAGATATAGGTTCCATTCGTGTGATATCCATTTGATTTTCTTCCTCTACTTTATCATCATCAGAGGCTCTATTTTCTGAGCTTAACTTGTAAAAACTGTGACCGTGGCTTTGAACTATGCATTGTTACTCTATTTTTTAGACAGTCAAACAATCTCGGTTCTACTCAAGGATTTAATTTAACTGTTCCACTGCTCACTGTTTTAATGTATATATATTTTTCTGGTGCATTCTTTGATGTGTTAGGACAGTCGGGAATCAAATAGTATTCATTCACCACTTTTTTCTCACTCCCTTCACAATAAAATAACGAAGCAGTAGCAACAGTCAACAGTCCAGCGTTTTTTTTTTCTTACACAAAACGATACAATATACACAATACACAGCTCTCGACTCGCGGTGGTTCAGACGTTAGGTATAGCATATGCAATGTGACGTCACAGGTAACCACGCCCCGTTTTCGTTCAATCCAATTTCTTTAATTAATTTGAAGGTTTAAACGTTCGCGGAAAAATCTAAAATTTTGGGAATCTGTTTAAAATGAGTTGAACCTAATAGTGAATTTCTTATTGGTGTACAATTTTTAAATTTCTATCATCAACCTGTTGAGCATTATTTTAGGAATTAAAATCAAGATCAAAATAATAATAATATAATAATAATACAAAATTGTTCAAATTTTACAATTAGTTATACATTCAACTGATATTTCTATTTATTTTCATATTATAAGTTCTTTCTGTTCAAAGTTTAAATAAAATAACTTTATAAATTACTGAACTTATTTCTTTCATTAATAAATGTGCAGAGAAGATATTGTGTACAACTTGTACGCAAATCACTTTTCCCACTCACTAGATTTGAGAATTCACATACCTTCCTACCTTTGTTAAAAACATAATAATATATGAAAATTTATATTAAAAATCGGGAATGTGGATAAAAAGGTGTCTTTATCACCTCCGGTTATGTGGCAACGCTGTCGGAGGCGACAAAGATAACAAGATATATAATTTTTGGAGGTGGCATAGTACTTTCTGTGTTTCGTATATATGAGTATATATGACCCGTTAAAAACTAAAATATATATTTACCCCTCTCAAGGGATCCGGATTCGTCATCACTTCATCATCCCATATATAACTTTTTTTTCGATGTAGGCCAATGGGAAGACCCGGAGGCCAGGTTGCCTTTTCCATGTACCGGAGGCAACAAGGAATCGTGTACCAATATATACATATATGGGCAAGTGTGAATTTAAGGACATTTTGTTTCTATACCTATGAGTTTGAGGACAAAAGCGTTCTTTAAGGACAGTCCTCAAACTTAGATTATATACGTAAATAAATGTTTGAGGACGTATTGATTTGGGGACATTTGTAGTCAGTTTGAGGACTTTACTAGTTGGTTGCGAAACTTTACAAGTTAGTTTGAGGACATTATTGATCGGTTTGAGGACTTAATTGGTCAGTTCAAGGACATTATCTTGGGACAGTGGATCTTGGAATTTTGATTGAAATTTTACAAACCTTAATATCTCCTCATTTCATATTTACATTTTAGAAAATAAAAATACATAACACTGTTCTTGAAGAAACAACGTTCATAGTAAAAACTACTGAAACGAACAAAATTTCTTTCTTTCATCAGCATTAATAATACGACTAATACGACCCTGCTACCATGTCGAGCAAGGAATTATTTCATCAAAACACGTTAGTATACATCAAGAGCAACCTGCCTGAACATACTTAAACTTGGCAGCCGTTTGCCAAATTGTTGAAAAATGACAGTTTTTAAATTTCTTTTTTACCTAATACGACCCTGCTACCATGTCGAGCAAGGAATTATTTTATCAAAACACGTTAGTATACATCAAAAGCAACCTGCCTGAACATATTAAAACTTGGCAGCCCCTTGCTAAATTGTTGAAAAATGACAGTTTTTAAATTTCCTTTTTTACCTAATACGACCCTGCTACCATGTCGAGCAAGGAATTATTCTATGGAAACACGTTAGTATACATCAAAAGCAACCTGCCTGAACATATTAAAACTTGGCAGCCGTTTGCTAAATTGTTGAAAAATGACAGTTTTTAAATTTCGTATTTTGCCTAATACGACCCTGCTACCATGTCGAGCAAGGGATTATTTTATCAAAACACGTTAGTATACATCGAAAGCAACCTGCCTGAACATATTTAAACTTGGCAGCCGTTTGCTAAATTGGTTAAAAATGACAGCTTTTAAATTTCCTATTTTACCTAATACGACCCTGCTAC
>CAJUYG010006100.1:0-12697 GCA_910591675.1 Galerucella calmariensis
TACAATTTTCAGCACGCTCATGGCTTTCACTTTCAATTTTTTCATTAACAACGTCGGTTTCGTCAGCTGTTTGGTGTGTCTCTGGGATTTTTATTTCATTTTTAACTTGAGGTTTCACTATAATAAACTTTTTTCTTATTATGTAATATGATATCAAAACACTTATTAGTATAAGTAATATTACATATATAATTACATTATGCAAATTCCATGAGAGATAGGATTGATCTTGAACTTCGTCTAAATCAAAAGATAGTGAATTTAAATCCTGGCTTAATTTTGATAGGGTTTGAATATCATTAGATTGAATTGTAGTAGGTGAATTTATTTTTAACATTTCAATATTATTGAGCTTCGAATAATTAAAGTGTATCTCTTTCCTTATATCCAAGGGTGGAATATAATTTACAGTAGTTTTGGTAAAGTATTCGTTATGAGGGGCTAATATCATATCTTTTGTATAGGCTGAACAATTTGAATTAATGTGAAAAATTCCTGTACCATTTAGTGTTAAGGATAATCTTTGTTTAACAGATTTACAATTAAGATCTACATTTTCTTCTGTAGGGATAGTGTACAACCATGAGTTTGCTTGGGCTAATTGTATAAAAATAGGATAAGTTACAAACAATATTTTTTTTTTACAAGTTTTTGGAATGGATAATGAAGGTACAAATAAATTTGCTTCACAACCACCGTGTAAGTGCACTAATAATATAGGTTTTTTCTGTTCACAAACATAATTATTTCCTACAGTAATTTTACAGAAGGCGAGTTCCAAGTCACTTAACATAATATAATGTTGCTTTATAGCATCGATACATAAATTGTTACTTTCTGGCACAATAAATGCGTATCGGTTTGAAGAAACTTGAGTAGGTAGACTGGAAATTTTATAAATTCCGTATTCTCTTGGAGTTATCAAAGGAACATACAAAACAAACGTTACTTTATTATTATAAAAATAAACATTAGTTTCTGTTAATTTGAAAAGAACATGTGTATTTTCCAAAATAGGACTGACAGGAAAACTTAACCCGTCCATATAATTTTGTAAATTACTCAAATGTTTTATAAGCTCTACCGGACTGATTATTAGAGGATGTAATTTTCCTTCTAGAGATTTTTGAATTATATTTAATAGATTATCTTGGTGTGACTTGAAAATCGTTTCTATAAATGAAAAAAGTGAAAAAATTTCAGTAATTTTCATATTTATTTCTAAATTATAATTTTTTGAGTTTTGGTTAGCTACAAATTTGTTAATAAAATTACCTGTTATATCTAACTTATTTTCTAATAGGTTTGTTCTATTTAAGAACCAAGAGTTACTATCTAACAGAGTACTTCGTACGATTGACGTTTGCTCTTTTAGTAGTTTTGTTAAATGATTTTGGTTATTTTTTAATTTTTGTATTTGCGAATCAAAAAATTTGGCGTCTTCCTCGTCTAAAGTTCCAAATAAGGTCTTTGAAACTGAACCAATAATATTTAGCAAACCTCTTTTTATTCTAGATCGGGATTGTACATCCGCGCCTAGCATTTCCATAATTATTTTATCGTTAACATTAATATTTTTAAGGAAGTATTCAGTAGTTTGCTTCAAGGAATCACATTCGTTATTTTCTAAACCGCGTGATTCGGCTAATTTACAAAATTTTTCCAATACCTTTCTGTAATATAAAATCGTTTTGTATTCGCTGTGATAATTAATTAAGTCTAAATAAACAACTAACTTCCATTTATCGGTGTAAAGATTTAAGTTACCAATATTCTCGTAGTACAGTCCTGGACTTGAATTTATCAAGGTATTATTATAATAGTCACTTGAAAACACCATCAGTGGCAGGGTGGTCAAAAGAACTGAAGGCAAATTCATGGCCTAAAAATAATAAAAAAAAAAATTTTTTTTATAGCATAATTAATTTGAAATAAGTTCCTTAATTACTAAATTAATGATTTTATCTAAAACTATACTAAAACAAAATTAAAATGTGTAATACTTTCAATTTCAAAAATTGCAGGCAAATTTTTTTTTTATTTTATTTTTTTTTTTATTCTGTAAAGAGTTTTAATCTATTCATGTGAACTTTAACTAGTTTTTTGTTGATTTTTATTGTACAATTTACATCCGAATCGATGGATATGACCTCGTAAGGTCCTTTGAATAGAGGCTGCAACTTTTTGGTTTTTCCTACTATGACAGATTCATTTTTAAGGAGAACTTTATCACCTACATTTATATTGAGAGGATTAATATTTTTATCATAGTATTTTTTTGACATTTCTTTACTTTTTGTTAGTTTTTCGCGGGCTATTTCATGAGAGTGTTGCATTCTTGATTTTAGTTCATTGTAGTAGTCATCATAACTATAAAGGACTTCGGGGGATTTACTTAACGTTGTAGGCAATTCTGCTTTGTGACCAAAAAGGAGTTCGAAAGGAGTAAAGGAGGTGGAGATATGAGGAGTAGTATTATAAGTGAATGTAGCAAAAGGCATAAACTCATCCCAATTATTCATATCTTTGTTTATAAAACTTCTTAAATATTCGACAAATGTTCTGTGAGATCTTTCCAAACTGCCGTTACTTTGAGGATGGAAACTCGTAGTTTGAATTTTAGAAACTTTTAATAATTGACACGTCTTTTTAAATAAATCACTGAGGAAATTTGAACCCTGATCTGTCAATACATATTTGGGAATACCATACTGACAGATAATTTTTGTTGTAAAATGATATGCTAGCGTCTCAGCCGTTTGCTCTGGAATCGGTATAGCTAATGAAAATTTAGTTAGATCATCCATGAATGTTAGTAAATATTTATTGCCTTGGTCAGTTACATTTAGTGGCCCTACGATATCTAGAAATACCTTTTCAAATGGCTTAGATGAGGTGGTAGTAATTACCATCGGTGGTTTTGTTTTCTTACCAGTTTTATTTTTTTGGCAAATTTCACAAGAACGAATGAATTTTTTTATATGTTTAAACATGTTTTTCCAGCGATATTTTTCCTTTATTCGATTAAAAGTTCTATTAACTCCTTGGTGTCCACCTAGGGGACAATTGTGATACTCTTTTAATATGGTTTCTATTTCCTTTTGACTAAGGTCTTGATATACGTTGTTATGACAAATTGTGATTACTGCATTTGCTTCTCTGAAAATATAACGAAACATTATCCGAATAACGTCTAGTTTTAATCGCTCGTTTTTACATTCATCAGCTGAGAAGGCAAGGTCACTAATACCGTGTTCTGTTACAAAAGACTTTAAGTTCGTTAATGAATAAAAAATATCATCGTATTTTGTTTTTTGGAAATCTGATTCTTTTGTAATTAAATAAATAAAAAATCGATCATTGTGCTTTAAATATGCAATGTCGTGTAGCTTTCTATTTTGCGCTTTTAATTCGTGGTGATTATTATCGTATTTTTGGTGGTCATCAAATTCTTTACTCGCAAAGAAAATTATACTGGGTTTGTCTACATTATTTACAACGTCGGTAATATTTTCAGAGACATCTATAATATTTTTATTTATGATAACTTTATTTTCGATCTCTTTTAGATATTGATTATAAGAGTTATTAGTAGATGCAGATCTAGTATTCATTTTATAAATTCGAGAAAGACTATCAGCATTGGAAATAAGTTTACCGGGTCGGTAAATAATCTTGTAATTGAATTCTTCGAGTTTAAGTCTGAAACGAGTTAGTCTTGAGGAAGGATTTGAATGTGAAAATAGAAAAGATAGCGGTTTGTGATCGCTGACGATTAGGAAGGGTTTATCACCCCATAGATAAGGTCGAAAGTGCTGCGTGGACCAAACTATACTTAAAATCTCACGTTCAATTGTCGAATAATTTTGTTCAGCCTTATTCAAAACTCGACTAGCGTAAGCAATAGGTCTATCTTCACCTAATTTTCCTTGAGATAAAACTGATCCTATCGCGTATTTACTCGCATCTGTTGTTAGAATAAATTCTTTTTCAAAATCCGGATATTGCAACACGGGAGGACTAATAAGTTTTTCCTTTAAGATAGAAAATGCTTCATCACAAACAGCGGACCATTCAAAAGGCACGTTCTTTTTTAACAAATTATTTAAGGGATAAGCGATTTTTGCGAAGTTTGGAATAAAACGCCGATAATAGGATGCTAATGCTACGAATGATTTTACTTGCTTTTCGTTTTTGGGAGTTGGAAAATTTTGAACGCATGAGACTTTAGAAGGATCTGGTTTTACACCGTCCTCAGAAATGATATGTCCGAGGTAATTAATTTCTTTCCTCAAAAAATTGCATTTTGCAGGCTGTAACTTAAGATTATGCTTCCTGAGAGCATTAAAAACATCTATAAGCTTTTTATTATGGTCTAAAAGAGAATTTCCAAAAACAACTATATCGTCTAGATAAACAAAACATTTGATTCCTTGTAAACCTGTTAAAACACTATTCATCAGGCGTTGAAAACATGCCGGTGCACCTTTAAGGCCCATTGGTAACCTTTTGTATTGGTAGTGACCCTTAAAAGAAAATGCTGTACACGGTTTGCTTTCCTCGCTAAGAGGAATTTGGTGGAACCCATTAGCTAGATCTACAACTGAAAAATATTTTGATTGTCCCAAATGATCCAGAATGTCAATTATATTTGGTAGAGGATAAGCGTCCGATTCTGTAGATTCGTTAAGTTTTCTAAAATCTACTACTAATCTAAATCGTTTTTGGTTATTTCCTAGTGATTTTCTGGGAACGATAAGAATGGGAGAGTTAAATGGCGAATGGCTAGGCTCTATTATGTCATCGTCTAACATTTGCTGAATTTGCTTATTTATTTCATTTTTCTGTTGTTCAGGAAGTCTATAGGGTTTTACAAAGATGGGTTTATTAGATTTAAGGGGAATAGAATGTTTGATGGCATCAGTACAAGTTAGTTTGTCTCCATCGAGATGAAATATGTCATTGAATGTTTTACAAATTTCTAGAATCGATTCTTTTTCCTCGGTGTTCATATGCGAAGTATCGATTAGTGACTCGATCCTTGCGATTCTTTCTCCATTGTTAGTATTTGTAATGTGAACAATATGATAGTCTTCTAGCTTATCGAAATCAAGATTTAAGTAATTAATTTGAACGTTCGACTCTGAGGAATTTATTATGCTAATAGTGCACATTCCGTCCTTAGGTTGGACGATACAATTGCCTATGTACACACCGGGTTTTATTTCTTTATTCAAACAAACTTTTGGTTCTTGAAAATTTACATAAATTCTTGCAAATAATTCAGTTCTAGGAGGAATGGTTATATTGTATGGACTCGTTAAGTCAAAAGAGAATTTATCTTTACCTACAGGAATGAATAACTTAGATAACTGATAATCGATGGAGACTCTAAACTTTGTTAAGAATTCTTTTCCTAATATACCATCTGTTAAAACTGAAAAACTGTTAGGAACTACGTGAAACTCGTGCTCAATAATAATGTCATTTAATTGTATTTTCGCATAACTGATGCCCATCGAAGTGATGCATTCATTTGTTATACCTTTAATTTTTATAGTTTTGTCAGTGTATACAATCGCATTGTCATCGAGACGACCAATTTTTATTACACTGATATCCGCTCCCGTATCTACTAGTAAATTAGCAAATCCGGTAGTGGTCAAAGAACAAGGAATTTTTACATACGACGAATTTGTAACGTCAGACATTTTGAAAATTTCTTTCGATATTTTTTTATTTTCTGCTATTTTTACAGAATCATTATTAGTGAAACATTTCTGAGCTTGAATGCTTGATTCATAATTGAATTTATTTATTTCGTTTGTAGATTGTGAGCGAAAATTATCGCTCGGACTTAGGTATGTTGGCACATCATGAAAATTTGAGCTAGATGTTGAATTAGAGCTTGAATTTGTGTGGAAAATGGGGCTTGATCTTGAATTAGAGCCGTCACACTGATTTTCATATGAATTTGAGTTTGAACTTAATGGATTAGAAATTAGCATTGAACTTTGACTAGACTGATTTATGGTCGTTTCTCTTAGGCCGTTTTTAAATTCTGGGCGCAAGAACTTTGGCCTCTGGATGTACTCGCGCCCTGTTCGTTTCCCTGCTGCTGGGATGATATAGAATCTGATTGATAATTTCGATTTCGATTTACGTTACCGTAGTTGGTACGTGCATTAATACTATAATTGTTATTGGAATTATTATATAAACGTTTCCGACATTCTTCAAGAGTATGTCCGAACTTCCTACAATATCGACACTGAGTTTGTCCTAAATTAATATTTCTCTCTACTTTTATCTGCTGATTTTGATTTGGTGTAGTATGTTTGGGATAAGAAGGGAAAGAAGGAGTTCGGTTTAGAAAACATTGATCTATAGTATGATTAGATTTACCACATTTACTACAATTCCTTTTATTAAAATGATTATTATTATTTGGGCGATTTTTGTGATTTAGTGTGGCATTTGGCGAATTCGACGATTTTATATTACGTTCCTCCTCACAAGCGGCTTCTACAGCATCTGTGAAACTTTGGAACCGACTAGCTTTTATTATTAATTGAACAGGTGGACGCAAACCATCCACAAATGCCTTAAGGGCTGATTTTTTATTTAAATTTTCTATGGTTGCTTTGGCAGCTATACCTTCACTCGCTATACAAGCGTCGTTCAAATCTAGAGTTAAACGTTCAATTCTGTTTGCAAAATCTCTTATGGTCTCGTTAACAAATTGTCTAGAATTAAGGAGTTCTACTTGAATTTGAGCTATCGTCCTTCGCTCTAAGTACTCTTCTTGTAGTATAAGTTTCAACTGAGGCCAATCATCATAAACCTTATATTTTAATAAATTGTAGGCTTGACCTATTAGTTTAGCTTTCAATATATTTAAAAACATTTGTTGATTAGCCCGTGTTGTCGCAGTTTCCCAAACAACATCGCAACATGATAGAAATTTATGTAAGTTAGCTCTATTCCCATCGAATTCTGGGATCATTTTAAATGCAAAGTCTACAGAGAAAGCCATTATTGCGTTGTCGTTTTCTTCTTCAGTGTCTAAAAATTCGTCATTTACTAATTCTTCATCGGACATCAGATAATAATTTTCATAAAATTGACAACATTAAATTTTTCAGCATGGATAAACGATGGGAAAAAATGTTGCAGAAAAAAGTAATAACCTTGTTACACAATGTCCAAAAGAGGAAAAAAAAAAGTTTACCTTATGATTTTTTTTCCACGGGTCACTCTCGCACAATTCACCTACCGGCACTACGCACAGAGCACTCACAGATCGTCCAGTAATTCCAATGAAAAGGGATGCAGACTGTAGGCTACCCTGATGAATCAGGATTATCAGGAACTTGAAGCGGAATCTCTGGATGCGGCTTTAAGATGCGGTAGTTCGGAAATAACTACTACTGGACAACTTTCTTCCAAGGTTGCACAAAACAATACAATTTCCAATGGATTTCAAAATTTTCTTCCTTCACTTTTAGCACTTAACTCATTAAATACGACGATAATTGGAGGTACTTTTACAATGTCCCAAAACTCGAACTTCAAAGTTTAACAAAGAACTTTTCTGAAGATATTCCGGCTTGGTTTAGACACAAAGTAACCCCACACCTGACACCATTTATGTTGTATTCTCGTGAGCTGGGCAAGTCAAACAAGATTGTCAGAAGAAAACCCTTTATTGGTTTAAATTGTACAATGTAAACCCGACAAGGAATGTGCGAAAAATGACCTGGATTGCTGCCAAGCTTTCTGTTTTATAGAACATGTAAATCATGTGATCGAAGCATCTAGAATTTTAAGTTAAGCCAATGAAATTATGACAACTTTACTAATACTGACCAATGAGACAAAAGCGCAAATGTTAGTGTTTCTATGAACTAGATATGAAAACAGAAAACTCAGCTAATTACGAAATAAAACCTTTTATGAAATATATTATGTAGAAATATAAAGAATGCTAAGAATGTGATTAATATGCATTTCATTAATAGAACAATAGAAATAAAATAAGAACAATACCTCGAAGAGGGTGTAAAGTTAGGGCTTTACAACAATGTATTTCAGAGTCAGTAAATTTTCCAGGAGAGCCAACAAAATTGGATGGTCCGATGAGAAAATGATTTGGCGTTAAGGCCTCGTCATCTTGATGATCAGAAGACACAATCGTCAGAGGACGACTATTAACAGTGTGCTCTATCTCTACCAATAGAGTCTGCAGCATTTCTTCTTTCGGGCATTGCTCTTTCAATATTGTTCGAAGAGTATCTTTAACAGATCGTATTAGTCTTTCCCACACTCCACCTGCATGACTTGCTCCGGGAGCGTTTCTTTTCCATTTGATATGTTTATTGCAGCAAAAATCTTGAACTGCTTGAGGGTTTATTTCTAGGATAGCCTTTTCCATCTCCTTGTCTGCTCCGCAAAGATTTGTTCCATTATCAGAATAGATTTCAGATGGGTAACCTCTTCGACAAATAAATCTTCTGATTGACATAATGGCAGAATCCGTTGTGAGTGAAGAAGCTAATTCGAGATGAATAGCTCTGGTGGACATACACGTGAATATAACACCATATCTCTTTTCACGTCTTCTCCCAATCGAAACTAGCATAGGTCCGAAATAATCCATTCCAGTTATCATAAAGGCTCTGACTTGTGGTGTTACTCGAAAATCTGGCATCTGACCCATTTGTTGCACTTCCAACCTTGCATTTTTTCTTATGCAAACCACGCAAGAATTTTGACAATTTTTGACTGCATTTCTTCCATTGATTATCCAGAACTTTTCTCTTAGATGGCTTAAAATATGTTCTCTTCCTTGGTGATAGTTTATTTTGTGATAATGTTGGATTAATAACACCGTCATCGAATGTTTGGGGTCCAAAATGATTGGTTGTCTCATAGACACTTGTAAGTGTTCAGCATAGTCTAACCTGCCACTTAGTTTTAAAATACCTTGGGCATCAATAAATGGATTAAGCTTATAGATACGGCTAGATTTCTTGATATTTTTATTTCTTGATAACTGTTCCACTTCTTCAAGAAAGGTTTCTTTTTGTGCTTGTTTAAAAAGTGTTACTTCGGCTTCTTCGAATTCTTCAACAGTTATTTGTCTGGAGAAGCTTGGAACAACAATTTTACCAATCTTAATTTTACATGATTTGACAAATTTCAAAACCCATGCAGCTGATCTAACAAGTCGTAGGTAATTGGAAAATCTTGAAAATTCAAATACTTTTTCATCTTCGGATAATACAAATAGCAATATATTTTTTCTCTCGACAACAGTATCTAGTTCATATTGATCGTTATGTAAATGCCATTTTGTTTCATCTGTAGTTAAAAATTTTGGGCCCTGTAACCAAGTTTCAAAATTACCTAAATCCCATAATCCTCTAGTCGCGTCATCAGCCATCTTCAGCTTGGATGGAATCCAGTACCAATCAGTAGGTTCAGTCAAATCCAAAATCTCACTAATTCGATTTGCGACAAATATCTTATAATTTCGGGGATTTGACTTGATCCAGCTTAAAACAATTTTAGAATCTGTCCAAAAAAATTTCTTGTTAATTTTGAAATTATGCCCAGATTCAATAGTTTTCGATAGACGTGCTCCAAGCAATGCAGATTGAAGTTCAATTTTTGGAATAGTTATAGGTTTTAGACTAGTTACTCTTGATTTGGCCATAACGAAGACTGTAGATATGTCTCCCTCCTTCGAAATTATCCTGAAATATGAAACAGAAGCATATCCTTTTTCGCTACCATCATTAAATATATGTAATTGAATTTCGACTGAAGAAGAAAATTCTATTCTATACCAGCGAGGAATTTTTAAACTCTGAATTTTATGAAGACTTGCTACCCATAAACACCATTTTTCGAATAATTTAGGACTTAGTTTTTCATCCCATTCTATTTTCTGAGACCAAACTTCTTGCATGAGAATTCTTGCTTGGATAGTAAAGGCAGCAAGAAAACCAAGAGGATCGTATATAGACATCACTATTCTTATTACCTGTCTTTTGGTGGGCACATTTTCTTTCGCTAGTATGTCTTTAAAATTGTCTAGAAACTTATTTGAAAATGTCAGGAAATCATTTTGTGGTTCCCAGTTTAATCCTAACGTTTTTTCATACGTGGGCGACTGCCATTTTTCTAAGTCTATCAAAGTTATTTTTTTTGAATGAAGAGTTTCTGGTATGTGCTTCATCACTTTAGGTGAATTGCTAAGCCATCCTCTCATATTGAAACCTCCATACTTATGAATTTTGATGATCTCTGTTACTCTTCTTACAGCAACTTCTTCAGATGCAAAACTATCCAAGTAATCGTCCATGTAATGATAATCTCGAACAGCTTTGACAGATTCAGGATATTCTTCTTTGTATTTATTTGCATTTTTATTTAGAATAAAATTTGCACAGCTAGGAGAACAAATTGTGCCAAAAATCATTACATTCATTTGGTATGTTAGTATGGGAGCGTCTTTATCTCTTCCTCGCCATAAAAATCGTTGAGCACATTGGTCATCCGTTTTTATGCGTATTTGTAGGAACATTTCTTCAATATCTCCTAGAACTGCTATAGGGTTATGACGAAAATTGAATAAAACATTGATTAAGGAATTTAGTAAATCTGGTCCTCTATATAAATGCTGATTTAAACTTTTTCCTTCCACCTTGGCATTGGCATCAAAAACAAATCGAAACTTTTCTGGTTTATTAGGGTGATTCACGGAAAAATGCGGTAGGTACCACGTTTTGGCTGTTGTTATGGCAACTTCTTCTGAAGTAAGAATTCTAGCATATCCCTTATTCAAGAACGAGTCCATTTGATGACAATATTTCTCTGCAAAGATTACGTCTTTATCCATTCTTTTCTCTATTGTGTACAATCTTCTTAATGCGGCCTTTCTACTTTCTGGCAAGTTTACATTTTCTTTCCATAAAAGACCAATTTCCCAATGTCCATTTTCTAATTGTTTACTGGTTTTTTCCATTATCGATAAACCTCTTTGGTCATCTTCAGACATCAAATTTTGATTTTCATTTGTGGCACCCATATTATCGACAACAATGCACTGGCGAATTAGGTCTTCTAGATCATCTTTTTCGTCTTTTTCTTTATAATGGCAAAACATCGAATACTGGGGCTCAATTCTCTGCTTTAGGTAGAGTAAATTGCCATGGACTACCCAACCAAGCTTCGTTCTAGAAGCAACTGGAGCGTTTGCTGATCCTTGAATCACTTCTCTGGCAATTGTTAAGTCAATATTGTCTTGACCAATAAGAAGCAAAGGCTTGGCTTCCTCTAAGTTCAATAGAGGGATTTTTAAAAGGTGTGTCCATTTTGAACATATATTGGGTATATTTACAGTCTGTGTTGGAAGATTAAGATTCGACATAGTTCGAACATTTGAAAGCTCGTAAATATCAGAAGTAAGAGTACCTTGAATTTTCAATGTCAGCCTCTTAGATTTGTTATCACAAAATGAAGTCGAATTTGTCCAAAATATCTTAAGGGGATCTAAATATCCTTCTACTCCAACTTCTTCAGCCAGCTTACTGTCTATGAGAGAAACCGTGCTGCCTTCATCAAAGAGTGCATGAACTTTAATGGACTTTTTACTTCCAATTAAAGTGACAGGTAAAATTCGAAGGAGTACACTTCTACTTCTTGTTTCAACTTGTAAAGAATGCTCATCCATGAGAAATGATGAATCTGTTGTTTCCTGTGAGTTTGTGATTCCATTTTCATTTTGATTAAGTGGTATCTCTAAATCTTGACACAAGTTTCTGTTTTCTGGTATGTTTGCGTGTAATAGACGGTTATGATATTTTTTGCAGTCATCAACTCCACATCTCTGCTTGTTTTTACATTTGAATACTTGATGAGAGCCTACCAGGCAGGAAAAACAAATTTTATGCTCCTTCACCCATTCCCATCTTCTATCAACGGCCAGATCAAGAAATTGTCTACATTTGTATATTAAATGATTCGATTTAGAACAAAATTTACATTGAATTTCTCTTGCGTTTCCTTCGGAACCCAAGAAAACTACGTTTTTGTTTCTCTTCTCATATTTTTCATTTGAGCTGGAAGTTGATGGTTTACATAAGATGGAAGCTGCTGATGATTCTTCTTGAAGCCAAACAGAAAACTCGACCAAAGTAGGCATTATACAATTATTAAGTTTTCTTACTTCTCTGGCCCACTGGAACTGCATGTGCTCTGGAAATTTCAAAACTAACGTGGAAATAAGTTGAGGATTATTAATATAAGCCTCCATTTCCAAAGATTGAGCTGTCACAGTAAGATTTTGAACCGAGTTGGCAAATTTAATCAATGTTATTGGATAACGACTATTTACAGGGGGTAGTTGTCTAACCTTATTCATCATGGACTCTATTATAAATTCAGGACGACCAAATCTTCTTTCAAGCGTATCAAGGATACATTGTAAATTATTTGGAGATACGAATAAGGCTTTAACACTATCTAAAGCTTCATATCGTAAAGCTTTCTGTAAACGTACCATATTTTCTTCCTCCGTAAAATGGCATGTTTCTGTCGATCTTTTAAATAATGTAAAAAACATAGGCCATTCTTCAACATTGCCACCAAATGTTGGAAGATCTTTACCAATCACAGATCTTATGGACAT
>CAJUYG010006101.1:0-12697 GCA_910591675.1 Galerucella calmariensis
CACAAAGTACTAGCATCACAGGTTAATATAATTGGTAAATTCGGGTTAAGATGGATTCATATAAGTTTTGATGACAATATCTCTTGAATATTTAATACGCATTATTGCATTGTTCATCCCACTCCAATTTATGGGTTTTATTTTATACCTGAATTAGATATTGATCTTAATATCACCGATGCGTTTGGCATAAATTTTGAATAATAGTTTACCAAGCCTAGGATAGGTCTTATCTCCGTTAGATTTTCTGCATCTTTAACCATTTATATTTTCTTCTTGCTTGTTTTTAGTCCATCCCTGCCAATCCAAATAAATATTCAGCTTCTGATTTGTAAAACTCACATTATTCCAGCTTCATTGTCAGTCCAGCTTTTTAGGCATTAAATTTTCACCGATCTTTTCATTAAAAACTTCTGGAAATCTAGAAATATTATCGTTTATACTTTTATTTACATAGTCCAGCTAATTAACCACTCCGAACTGAGCTCCAACCTATTATCCTTTACCTGGTTATTAAAAACGCTTCCCTTTTTACAAAATACAGTCACACTTTTCAGCGTATTTTTTGTGAGCTTCTATTACACTGTTGAGGTTTTTTCAGCCCCAAATCAATTTTTTTAATTAGCTCGGAGCTTTGTGAAAGGGCAAATTTAGCGACTCATTAATTTTATTGAATCCAGAATGGTGTTGAATCACATTTGTATGTGCTTTCAGTTAAAATTGCGTTTTTTAACAAATATTTGTCTCATCGAAAGGATACATGGAAAAAATTTAGAAGACAAATATATCTAGTTGAGCGTTATCCGAGAGAAAATTGAAAAATAGCCTCACGAAACGAAATAAAAGTAAAATAATTTTGTTGAAATTCAGTCCAAAAAAAGTCCACGCTTCTTTCTCATGGAATGTGGTCTGGAGATAATCAATTGTTTCTGTCTGCTACACCGAGAAAAAGATTTATTTGATTTATTTGTGACAATCAAAATCTTATTATGTCAAATAAATATGATTTTCCATATGGCCTAACTGGTATTTGATTTGTCGTAAAGAAAGGATTTGTTTCAAGTTCGGAAAGTAATATTGTTGATGAATAAAAACATTCATTGTCATCAATATAATAAGTTATCTATCGAAAATTACATTTATTTTTGTAAATAAGTATCATATTTGGCTCAAACAACATTTTTTGAGGTATCATGACAAAATAGTTATATTAATCTTTGAAAGCATTTAAATTAAATAAAGTAGTTTTCCAATAACAAATACTTATTATTGCAAGCTAACTATATTGTTTTATTATAAAAAAATTACTTTACGGCAGAATGACATTTCTTTATCATGAAAAAATGTGTTGTACCGGTAAAATATATTTCTTTACCATAAAAAAGTATATTGTCTGGGTTAACGATATGTTTTTTATTCGTAAAAAATGTATCTTCCCAGCAAATCATATTTTTCTCCAAGAAAACTATTAATTTTTACTAAAATTCAACATATTTATCATAACCGAACCATAATTTCCATAAACATTATTTTGCTTTATAGTGAAAAAAATATATTCCCCTAAAAAACCTAATTATTTATGGTATTGTTTTTTGTTTATGGAAGTTACCTACATGCACTATTCAATACACTGAGCTTTTGAAATGTTTCTAAATATTTAGAAATATATTAAAAGTTCACGGTGTATCAAGCAGTATGGGTAACTTCCACACGGTTCTCTAAATAATTAGGTTACTTAGGAAAATATATTTTTCAAAAATATTTGTCTAAGCCGTTTTCACACTATGTCGAACAACAAAGTTGACTTCCGTTTTGTATGTGTGGACTAGTCGATCGAATTGGTCGATGGTTTTTTTTTTTTTTTTCCATTTTGGGAGCCGTTCAGATGCCGGGTCGATGGTTAGTCTGGACACGGATTAAAATTACAGTATTTTCATGACAAACATGTTTAAATCTAATAAACATTAATGGTCTCTATTTATGCATAAAACTGATTAGTAGGAAAACAGGATAGGAATACAAAACTTGCTGCTGAATATTTTGATCTATTGAAAACTTAAACTATACATTTTTAAAATAGATACTTCGTAGACTTTTATAGTTTCTGAAGAACAATTGTATGAAGGTGTGCATAAAGGAGAACAAATTTTTTTACATTAAAGAAATTACACTCGAATAAATCATTTTCTTATATCAAAATTTCCCAATATTTTCACGTTAATATGGCTTCTTAATAATAAATAAGCAATGTTAGTTTTAAACAAAGGGGGGTCAAACAAATCAGTTTATTTGTCTATAAATAACTCTTCTCTCGGTGTAGTCTTCGAAAGTGTACAAGGTGGTGCATCTGTACAATTTCGTACACCTGAGGTAACAAGTTAGGAAAATCAATCAGTCATGAATCGAGAACTGACACAGATGATAAAAACCTGTGGAACTCTCTGAGATTTTCTTAACGAACTGTGTATATGAAAGGGAGCACAATCTTAGGACTCAGTGAATATCACAACAATATACATACATCGTTATAAAGTAGACTTTACCGCCATGAAGGTTCAGTTTTGGCACATTTAAGTCGACCTCACGCTGGTTCGACTGAAGCTTTCTGGCTTAAAATCTCGTTTATACAGGATTATGGATTATGGTTCTTCATCAATGAAGATTAGTACTAGTGATTTTATTCTACTTATACCTCAGACAAAAAATCGACCTCTATGATGTGTTATAACAAAAAAAGTAATATTTATAGGAAACTGTATACGAGAATTCTCACATTATATTTAATGTTTGTGATTTCTCTCATTCCACCGAGAACTTTACTAATTTTACTTATTGTTCAATAAATTTAACTGAGTTTTCTCACTATGGTCCCATCTGTGTCTCAAGGAAACTTGGATTGTAACCGTGTCTCCAAATCAAACAAACTAAGTGAAAAGACACACTTATATAGATCAGTGTCACTACACACACCTCGCGACTACTGGATCTAACAAATACAAATGAATTGTGAACAATACAACATGTCTTTGCTGTTTGGGTCTACAAATATTAAGACTTTATGAATAATCTACAAATCAATTTCAAACATTAATTATTGGTATACGAAATATATCAGCTCTAGGCTTTTTATAGTTAGTAATCAATATTCCTATGTAAAAGTTAACTGGAAAATGGAAAAATAAAACCACAAAACATAATTGGGAAAAGTAGAATTCGATAGATGTCGCTCTGAAATGTCAATGTCATCTTAGCAACGAGTAAAACAAATCAGCTGCCGTATAAGCCCTTTGAAATTTAAGTGGTTCCATTTTGCTTTTTTAGTTATTTTCAGTGTATGTTTCGTAAAACTTTTGCTTTTTCTATGATGCTTTAGTATTTTGTGTTGTTAAACTGAATTTTGACTCCTAATATTCTTATTTTTGGAGTAATCGGTATGGTTTATATTTGGGAAAAGCGCTCAATTAACTGTTTAGTTTTAGGTCTGATTTCGTGCATTTATTTTATTTTTGATATAATTATATCTACAAAAGTTGCAGGTTTGTATTGACTAATATTTTAAATCTTTAATACCGACTTATTTTCTCTTTGGTCTGCAATGAAAACAAAAAATAGAATAACCTAACCTCTTCCATAATATCTCTGATTATATAAGAATATTACCTCAGGAATTGATGACAGTTGAGTTGAATAGAAATACACAGTTTTAAACTTGTCACTGACACAAAATTGAACGATTAAAGTAAGAATTTACGTTGACTTGCATATAATACAAAAACAATGCAAAACGAATTATTTTACTCGTTGCAACAGTTACCGTCTTTTCCACCAGAGGTCTCATTGAATTCTACTCCGCCCAATATCAAACAGATGATAAATTATCGTTAAGAAGGATAAATATCCGACCAAGAACGAGCTGGACTCGCGCACCAAGGACTCCGTACCATTATCTACAATAATATAACTTAATATTCTGTGAATATTTCAAGTGTCTACCTGTCATGCTACCTGTAGCCAAATGCTTCTTCAACTATTTCTTCATAGATGGCGCCAGGATGTTTTGTTTTTAAAAATCACGTATGGGAGTTCCATTAAATATTTTGTATTTTAAAGTTTTGTTTCAAAGGAATTCTCTTGGCAAATCTTCCTGGCTGTTATGACAATATCATTGGCATTCGTTCATTCATTTATACGTTTTGGGTTGGGCTCAACAGCCCAGGCACTTAGAGTGAATCTTTGTACCATTGCCCATGTTATCTACCTACTTCCATTCCAAAAGCTTCGTGTCTTCTATATAGGCCACCAGTTTACCTGAAGGAATCTTCAGTAATTGTGATGGTTGTGTTATTTTCACTTCAAAGTGCTTCCGTCTGAGTCCTTGTAAGTTCTCACTGAAGCAAAGTATGTGAGTAGATGTTTCATCGTAGAGTTCACATTCTCGGCTCACTAACTTTACTTATCCTGTGCAGATGCTTCCTCAGGGTACAGTGCCCAGTCACCAGGTCGGTAACTGTCTTCAAATTTCTCTTACCCAGTTTCAACAGCCTGGACGAGAGTTCCTCTGCTAATTCATTCAGTAGACTGAATGGAGTATGGAGGTGTCCTTGTGTCAGCCTCCATTTGAGTTGGTGTTCCTTAACTAGCCAGCTCCCGACTTTCCCTCTTATGTAATCCTTTGTGATTCCACAAAACGGTTCCGGACCTGTGAAGGCTCCTTTAGAGCCTCCTTTAGATAGCTGGTCTGCCATTATCATCGGTATATACTGGGCAGAATACTCAGAGGTCCATCAAACCACACAGGAGTTCGTCAATTCATTGCGGGCTCCACATTAATAGGGATGCTATTCCTTCCTGTAGATATCCTCTGGATGGAGGGATAGAGACAATCTCTTTACTCATCGACATCCATTTGGATGTTGTGCTGTCCACACATCTTCTATTTAATGCTCCTTTGCCAGAATCATGTTAAAAGCTCTTTCTATATTAAAAAATGTTTCTTCCACAGTTTCTTGTTTGTCTAAATCATCTCGGATATCCTTCGTCAGTTGTACCAGTGCACTAATACAGTATCCGCCAAAATAAACTACCGAAAATAAAAATAAAAATTAATCTTTAATTTCTGTAATGTAAGTGTTCAAAATGTTCACCATTTCGACGCAAACAAGCTTCATATCGATTTTGTAAGTCAATAAACATATTTATAAAAAGTGGTTGATGTAACTGCCGAAAAATATTTTGTATTCTTTCCCGTAGTTCGGCAATATTCGTCGGCGGATTTTCCGAGTGAAATATTTTGTCCTTCATTATGCCCCAAATGTATGCGTCGGGTGGCGTCAGATCAGGTGAATGAGGAGGATATTCGAAGTCTGTTCCCCGAGAAATTATTCTATTATCGAAATACTGACTGAGTAAGTATAAGCTGTATGGCTAGTTGCACCATCTTGTTGCAACCATTGTGTGCGAATCTGTAGATTTCGTGCACGGCAAAAGTTATTTAGTTCTCTCACAAGAGGTATAATAATTTTCTCTCTATAACGCTCTTGGTTGACAGTATGAACGAAAATAATGCTCTACCAAAAAAAACTTTTTCTTCCGTTGTTAGAACCATTTTTAAATCAAATTTAACTGCAGCGTACTATTAATATATCAACTAATGACAATTAAGTCAAATATGACAAATCCATTACATTACATTGCTTTTTTGCTTCTTCGTCGCAGTAGTTAATCTTCTATTACGATTCCTCTGGATAAAAGGATGCATCCAGAATTTCCTTTTTTATATTTCGAAAAAACGCATAAGTGATATTTCAAAACAAATTTTTGGTGAATCAAATGAATCAAAAAATTACGCTGTTGCGATCATAATTGATTTTTTATTCATTAAAATATCTGAATCACAAATATACTTTTGCAATCAAAATGTCAACAGTGCATGGAATAGCTGCGAGAGACGGCAGGATAACAAGTGATTTTCCAGCTTTAAAAACGATTGTCAGTCACAAGAGCGAATGAGTGATATTAACGAGATAATTTTTTACTGAATATAGTAATCAATGGAATTACTTAATTTCAAATCATGTGTCAAATTTCATCCAATCACTAGTCCAATTAAAAACAACGAAAGTGAACCGATTTTTGCTGAGGCGATGTGATGTATGAATTACTATAGATTTCTATCTCAGGAATTTAGTTCTGAACAAATTTTTGAGATTAACCCCCGGGAAGGGGTTGAAAGTCGTGAATAAATGTTAAAAATCGCAATATATTGAGAATTGAAGCAATTCTGTTGAAAAGTTTTAGATAAAAGTTGTAGAGAAAAAAATTCTGCTTCTGTAACGTTAAATCGATTTTTTTCCTTAAATAACAGGAAAGTCATTAAAGTGAATTGAAACTTTTATACTTCCTCTTTCCTAAAACTGACCCATGGCGCATTTACCTCTGTTCCATATTCGCACGTGCTCGTCAGATTGCCATGATGCCAGGCTTACTTTTTGTCCTGGAAAATTATAAGCGTCGTCATTTTCAATTGTATTTATGAATTTTCACTAGTTATTAATAAATGAAAATTATTGATATAAATCGTATGTAAGGTAAGTTGATGACTTTGTTTTTTGTTTGTATGTGATTGTATGTTAAATATAATTTATTGTTTTTTCATTATCTTAGAAACATAATGCCTTGTTTTATTTTTCAAGAGTTCATAGCATAAACTTACACTATTTATTATAAACACAAATGTTTCCCAATATATTTCTTGTCAGAGCCACTAAAAATTGTGAGATTTCGTGATTTATGACAAATATGTTATGGGAAGTTAATTTTACCAAAAAAAATTTACATAATAACTCGGTTTTAGCATTATCAACCTGTTCTCACGACCCTTGTGTCGAGTAGAAGATAGTAATGCTATGAGGAGAGGGATGCATGTTTGTTTATGTTTGTGGGTTGTCGAAGATAAATAAAAACTAAAGATATAGATATACAGTCTGTTTATTAGTGTCCGTCGGAATAAGTTGAACTATTTTTCCCTAACTGTGTGGTGGTTATTGTTAAATTAAGTTGTCTGATTAAAATTGTTATTTTTAATGAACACTAAAATTCAAGTCCTACATAAATTAACGTAGTGCAATCATTTGAATAAATGTACAATAGTTAGGTATACGTATACAGTGTGAAAATTGAGGACAATTATCTTGTTAATTTTTTGGTAAGTAACAATAAAACTAATTATGATTTGTAGGGTATACGTAAATTAGTATATTTTTTGTTTAACTTATACACTGTATTACACTTGTTTTGGACTATAAAATAAAATGAAAATATTTCAGACATTTATAAATATAAAAAATTAAAATTTTGATCAAAGAACTGTATTGAGAAAAACAATTTCCGATGAGCGGCTTCATAATATGTTATTTTAAAGTAATCTGTTTGGATTGGTTGTTTTTTGGTGATAAAAAAATTGAGTTTATTTTTTTATAGGAGCTATTAATTTTTTTTTAAATATATACCTACATACATCAAACATCTCGTCTGTTAAATTAGATTTCGAATTTTATTTTTTTTCTTTCTTTTTGTCTACAACTATTAAAAGAGGGTGTCCGATGTACTTATATTGTTTGTCGTTAAACCGAAATATTTAAATGTTTTTAATGCTTATTACACATTCATTATCACTTTTTTATTTTAAATACAGTTATAATGGAGACGGTAATAAATCAACCCAAATTACCTACATCAGAGAGGCCCTCAAGTTCTGCGAGTGGTTGTGATTCTTTCGATTTTAAATCTTTATGCTTTTATTGCGGAAATATTTGTGATTCTCGTCGCAATCGACATCTAATGAGGGTAGTACAGAAGGAATCTTATAAAGATCGCGTAATTAATGCTGCTAATCGCCGAACTGATCAATTGGGAAAAGACGTGTTTCTCAGATTAGGTAACATTACTTCACTAGTAAAAGAAGGGGCACGGTATCACATAAAATGTAGTAATCACTTCCTCCAAATTGTTCAAGCTGAACGTACCAAATCACCTGCAACAACTTTGAACAGTACTGCCTTTCAAAAGGTGTGTGACTATATTGAACAAAGTCAAAAATTTGAGTTTACTTTAGCTGAATTAACCAAACAAATGGAAGATCATTGCTTGTCCAACACTCTGCTCTATAACAAATTAAGAGAAAAATATGGATCGGATATCTACATTCAACAGGAACGTGGGAAGTCAACAATTATTCGCTACAAATATTATGATTTTGGGGATATGTGTAAGAAATATTATAGGGGGGAGGATCTTCTCGAACCAGAGAAACAGACAGTCTTAAACGTCGCAGCGGAATTGTTGAAAAAAGATATTAAAAACCATGATTATTCGAACGACAGCTACCCATCAGGCATTAACTTTCTCAATGATGTGGAAAATGATATCCCTGAATCACTTTCAACTTTTTTGGAAAAATTATTAGAAGGCGAACAAAAAGGACATGAAGATAGCTTTAAAATGAGGCGTTCCACCATCGGTCATGCTATAATATCATCTGTTCGTAGGCAGACATTTATATCCACGCTTCAGCTAGCTGTTGGTACTTATATCTACAGAAAGACAGGCTCAAAACAAGTGATTGATCTTTTAAATAGGATGGGCATCTGTGTTTCATACTATCATTTGGTGCAATTTGAAACGTCCATTGTCTTAAATCCACCAAAAATTAAAATTGAAGAAGGAGTGCACGTTCAACACGTGTTTGACAATACAGACCATAATGTTAATACTCTGGATGGCCACGACACGTTCCATTGTCTGGGTGGTATTGCAATTTACACGCCTGACGATAACGTATCATATGAAGGTCGTATTGAGAGAGTGAAGAAATATAATTCTGCTACATCTGAAGCAGTTGGATCAAAGAGCAGTATTAAAGCGATACCTTATTCCTATTTAAATGCAAAAGGATTGGAGATGGTTACGTATAGTGACACTACAAAACTAGCGCTGTCAACTTCAGTACCATTACCGTCAGCATACGCTCTGCATTTATGGGCCAAGGCATTAAATAATTCAAAATTGCCCAGTTGGTCGGGTTTCATGGAAGTTTTATGTGAAGACGAAATGCCTTTGGTATCAAGAGTTATATGTTTACCATTTATTAGGGAGCCACCGTCAAAACCGACTACAATTAACACAGCATTACATTACGCTCTAGCTGAGGCTAAGAAACTCAAACAAAAAGTGTGTTTTGTTACATTTGATCAGCCATTGTACCACAAAGCACGTACCATTGTCGCAGAGTCTCAAGAGCATGGAAAATTAAATAATGTAGTAGTGCGGCTTGGTGGGTTTCATTGTTTGATGTCTTATCTTGGCGCTATAGGATATATAATGAATGGAAGCGGTCTCGACAGTCTTTGGTCAACAGTATATGCACCACAATCTGTTAAACATATGCTTAGTGGCCATGCATACTCTAGGGCAATACGAGCACATATTTTAACCTTAACTGCTCTCGGAATTGAAATTTGTAATAATGTAGAAAGTGACAAATCTAATGAATATAAAACTTTTCTGGATTCATTTCTGAAAAATTGGCATACCGACTCTCCGGAACGACCCACAATTAAACATTGTCGAATGAATCCCACTGTGGCCGAGATGACAGATGATTTGATTTCAGAGTTAAACAGGTTAAAGAATAATGGACCAACGGCACAGTTATGGATACAATATTTTGAACTCATTGTAATCGCATTACAGTTTATAGAGGCCGAAAGATTAGGTGATTGGAGGCTGCATCTTCAAAGTATTAAAAAAATGTTACCAGTTTTTCATGCAGCTGGACACCTGTCGTATGCCAAAAGTGCACAATTGTACCTAGAGGATATGGTCAAATTAGAAACTGATCTTGTAGACAATGAAACATATGACTTATTTGCAAAAGGTTGTTTCACTGTTCGAAGGTCGGATAAAACTTGGGCAGGGGTATGGACCGACATGACGATTGAACAAACGTTGAATAGATACTTTGGAACTGATTTGAAGCACGGAAGAGGAGTCACGTCAAAGGTAGTCGCTCGTTATTTACTAACCATGCCTACAATATTCAGTGTCATGTCATCAGTGGAAGAGTATTTTGACATAACCACTTCGTCAAGTGAGCAACATAAAGATCTCAGCTCTTCGAGGCAAAAACGAGATGAGGAAGACCTGAAAAAGTTTAGATTTTGGATAAATAAGCATAAACCCTTCGAACAACGGCCCAATTTGATTTCCTTATCGACAGGGGTAGCTGGTGGTCCTGAAATCAATTGTCACAGAGCGATTGAAAGAGGAGAGGTCCTAATGCAGACCATGGTGGGAAAAAATGCTAAAGATATTTCCCTTTCGATGAAAAATAGGGTAAAAAATTTGGAATCCGCAAAATCAAGTATGCATGTAGGAGGAGCATCTTGCATAAAGGTTGACACGACACAATTATTTCATCGGATATCAGTATTGTTCAAAGGTGATGTACAAAAATCACAGAATGCTTTTAATTATGAGCTGTCTCCCTTCCCATTGGCACTATTCGACGAAAATGGATTTATGCGCAAAACTTCGAAAGCCGAATTATACAAAATATTTAAAGCTTACACCCTGCCGCGCCAAATGAGTTTAGAGGCCTTTTCATGTAATTTTACGTATATTATTGATGGTGGCTTTTTATTACATAACGTGAGCTGGCCCCATGGATCAACTTACCGGGACCTATTTGAGAGATACCACACTCACATTATATCGCATTATCGAGGCAGTGCGCATGTCGTATTTGATGGATATAGTAGTGACTGTATCGGCACTAAATCTTACGAGAGATATCGACGTAAAGAGAAAAGTTTTGCTGCCGATATTGAAATATCAGACCATAATTTGGTTACAATAAAACAAGCCAAATTTTTCTCAAATACTGCTAACAAATTCCAGTTTGTTAAACTTTTGTCAGCATTCCTCATTGAAAAAGGTATACAGGTGAAAGTGGCTGAAGAAGATGCGGATACTTTAATTGTGAAAACAGCTATGGAAGTAAATAATTTGTTTGACGGTCCAGTGGCAGTTGTAGCAAATGATACGGATGTATTTGTGCTCCTTATAGCATTGAGCGACGACAGAAAGCCAATATTTTTCAAAAAAATTACTCCAAAAAGTATAACATTATATTGTACAGAAGATAACAATAATTTGCGTGAATTTTTATTATTTGCGCATGCATTTGTTGGATGTGATACGACCAGCAGTTTATATGGGAAGGGCAAAAAAAAATTGATAAATAGATTAGAAAAGAACGGAGAATTGCGTCAGCTTTGTCAAGTTTTTTATAACCCTGATAGTTCGGTAGCCCAATTACAAGAAGTAGCAAAAACAATTATTTTTGATTTGTATGCTATTGAAGATAACACGATATCTCTTGGTCTTGACGAGACCTCGACAATTTCTAACACCACTGTAATGCGATTAAGTTCGCTACCTCCAACTGCAGCAGCGTTAGAAGAGCACGTCAAACGTGTTTATTTTCAAATGCAAACCTGGCTTGGAAGGATGTTGAGACCAGAAGATTGGGGTTGGCAACGAACAGCTCTTCTTTTATTACCAGTTATGACACAGCAAAACTTAGCACCGGATGAGCTTCTAAATGTGGTGAGCTTATTTTTTTGCATAAGTAATACAGTTTGTCGCATTTAAGATAAGATATGTTCCTTATTTGAATAAATTCAAATTTGAACTTTTGTCCGGCTATACAAGTTAGTGGACCACTGTTTAAAAATTAGTAGGATATCTTGAAAAATATTATCAATATACTTGCATGGATGTACAAAAGTTTCAATCTGAATTCCTTCAAAGGATGGGTTTGTTTTCATCTAAAATGGGTCACACTGTAGGTTTACATTTATTGACATTTTTCATGGAAAAAGAGGAGCAACTACCCAGTCGATGTTTTGCGAGTTTTTAAAGAAATCAATTTACAAAATTTAATAAAATTTACATGTGGACGATTTTACGTTGGCAAAAAATACCGTAATTCAAAAATGTTGATGTTATTCCACGATAATATTATATTGCAAGGTACTACCTCCTCTTAATTTGGCTTTATATTAAATTTTTTTATGGTTGTATTTGTATAGGTTTCCTGTGGCTGCACAACCAACTGTAGCAGCAGTCGCTGCAAATGTAAGAAATCTGGCATCTCATGTTCAAGATATTGCAAAAATTGCAGCGGTATTAGCTGTACCAATATACAACAAGTTAGAATATATTCTTCCGAGGATAATGACGTCGACAGCTACGATGAGCAAGATTTTCAAGATAATGAAGAGGACACATCAGAATGATGATATCTTCTGTATGTTCCTTGTGGCATTTATACTTATTCTTAAGAAAGCAGAATGATGATATTGTAAATTGCGAAGAAAGTACAAACATTTGTTATTAAATACAGGGTGTCCCACGACGATTAAGACAAGTAATATATCAGAATTGGGCAGTAGTAGATAATTATAATTTTGGGGGTATGAATTAGAGCAAATGCTTCATCTTTTTTTGTTATTGTGTTACCCAATGAGTTATTTGTTTTTGGTCACGTGACGTCGCATTCAAAATTATTAATGGAACACCCTATATGTTTTCGTGATTTTCGATTCTCCTTGAAGTGCTGATTTCGTAGAAACCA
>CAJUYG010006103.1:0-12696 GCA_910591675.1 Galerucella calmariensis
ACTTGAATGTTTTAATTCGATAACTTTAAAATGGATGGATAAATTGATTTGACATTTGGCAGGTTGTTTTTAAATGTAAAAGGGCATATTTTGATAGAAATAGTAGTTTGTGCAACTAGTGTGGATATGATGGCCATATCGCACGAGGACGAAGTTTGAGCACGACGCCGTAGGCGATATGGACAATCCACACGAGTCGAACAGCATATTGTTTCTACGACCCACTTAAGATAAAATCTAGAAAATAAAAATTTCTATAAACTGTAATATAACTTCAAATGGAAAATTAAACAACTCAATTTTGTGTTTCCACTAATTTTTTTGTGGTAAACGTACAGTTCTTGAATGTCCAATTTGTATAATGCTACGGCTTCCCTTTTTGAATATACGATGCTGTTATAAGTAGATGTTGCCAGTCGGACTCCCTCATGAAGGGTACCGTACCATTATCTATAATAATGAATATTCTGCTAAATATTTCAAACGTCTACCTGTTGTCGTTATTGATATCAAGCAGAATAATTATTTAAAAATAAAATTAACAATAAAAAAAAACTTCTTCACGGGGAATCGAACCCGGGTCTACCGCGTGAAAGTCTGGTTTGCTTACTACTCGACCACCGACAAATATGCAAACTGTTTATCTATAACGTCAGATGTATTACATAACTTTTGCTTAAAAGGAACTTAAGTTCCTACCGTGTGTCCCGCGACACATTCTACCTTTTTTTTTTCAAATTTTCCAATATTGGATCTAATGATTCTAATTTGTGAGCCTCATGAAACAGTCCTCGGATATTATGACATTTTTTTCATTCTTTCCTTTTCTTGCACTTTTCAATACTGACTCTAGGTTTGTTTCACCAATACAGTGGCATCATCACTACATCTAAAGCTCGTCTCGGTCTTTTTGCACTATTTCAAATCAATCTATACTAAACGATATCAATATACTCACTTAAGTGATACCTTGAAGCTAGTTTTCTAGAAATTAATTGGTGAATTTTTTTTATTATAAGCTATTAATCATCATTTGCAATGAAAGAAAATATTGAGAAAAGATTTTAATTTCTATGAAATAAAATATTGAAGGAATTTACTTCCGTACTTGCTAAATGAGGTTGAAAGTATGTATTTCTAATTAAATATTTGTTATCACCTACAATCAGAAGCAGGCGTATATTCATGAAATACGGCTTTTTAAAAACAAATATATTAAAATATTCAAAAATTTTATAATGGACAATAGCAGTCTTCAAATAGAAGATGGCATACCTAATCCAAAGTACTCTTGTTGTAAAGGGAGTCGAAAGATTGCGTGATAAGTCAATTATATTTTCACATGATTGTGTTGGTCTGGAAGTTGAACAAGAGTTTAGTGATCCTGCTCCAGACTCGGTAGTTTTAGTAGAAAACCCACGCTATTATTTAGTAGTATCAAAACTAAAGCAGATCCAGGAAAAATACAAAAGCTTAGACAGAGTCTTCGTAAATCAGATGCTTATGTTGATGATGCTTTTGGTACAGCGCACAGGGCACATTCTTCTGACAGGGGGGGTTTTGAAAAAAAAGCTACCAGATTTTTTTCAACTGAAAAAAACTTAGATTTTGTGCTAAAGCGTTGGATATTACCAAAAGTCCTTTCTTCAGGTGGTACTAAGGTTGCCGATAGAAAACAATTTATTGAAAACTTACCGAAATCAACCAAATAATAATTGCTTGAGGTATGTTACATACATTTCTAAAAGAAGCTCAAGGGATTAAAATTGGTGTTTCTCTATATGACAAGTTGTAACAAAACTTCCGAAGGTTAAACAAATACATTCATATACCAGTGGACTAATTTTGCCGATAAATTTGATGACAATGCTACTGTAAGTTGTGTTATTAAAAAACAAAATATTTCTGCAGATTAAATGGGACTGGATGTTGGTGCCGAAACTATGGAAAAAGTTCGATAATCAATCAGGTGAGCAAAGGTTAATCATTGGAACAGGTTCATTGGTTTTTTTTAATTTGACAAGATCGGGTCGGGTACTAAAGCTGTAATGATGGGGGTAATGCAATTTGTGCTGCTAAAAAGAATATGGAGAAATCAGTTTCTCATGTCCTAATAGGAGATGAACTACAGTTCTTACGTTTTCCGTAACAGACAGCAGTTCATCAAAGCAGCTACTCCATTGCTTAGAAAATCAATAAACAGTAACGTGATATACAGGGTGTCCCAAATAAGAGTGACTGATTTTAAACATAAATTCCCATCTTATAGGTTAATGGTGCCTTAAAGGGTTCTTTTCAGTTAATCCAAAGAAAAACCAAACTCCTCGTAGCTGCTCTCACGAATAGAAGAGTTCTTCCGCAGAGTACCTGGAGCACTGCTGTTCGGAGAAGAACCAGAAATATCCAAGGCACCAGAGCAACTAGGCTTTTCTGACAATGCAGACGAGTAATGGACAAAACTTGGGGACTACAACCTGAGGTGGTTGAGTGGTCTTACACAACTGTTAACCTATGGAACAATAGTCTGGTGGAGGAGGGCAGAAGTGTCCTCATCAATGAAGATATTAACTGCAATCTAAAGACAAGCCATCCTAGATGTTACTGGGGCAATGAAGTGCACAGGAACGAAATCAATGGAAGCCTTTGTTGGACTTCCCCCTACGCTATCATTTAAAAGAAGAGGGAAAGTGTGAAGATGCAAGTAGTAGCAAAACAAAAGAATCAGCCAGCCAATTAGCCAGGGAAGCCGCTGGACTTCCCCCTTAGTAGCGTAGGCGGAGGCGATGATGGCAATTTTCAAGCTGAAATCTCACGTCCCCCGAAAAAGTTCGAGAAGGACACACTAATATAACTTGGACAATACTAGATGAACACATATTTCACATGAGTTTTGATAGCATGACAACGGAGAACATATTCACTATGAGCGAGTGAACATCATCATCCCATCCAGGGAGCAGGTAATTCTGGAGAAATCATCTGGTTCACCGATGGTTCCAAAACATAGGAAAAAACTGCTTTTAGGCCTTGGTCGATACACAACTGTGATTCAAGCAGAGACGATAAGGGGATTGCAGACCAGTTAGCTGAAGAAGGTTCTAAAGGAAACTTCACAGGTCCGGGATCGTTCTGTGGAATCACATAAGAGAGGAATTCGGGAGCTGGCTAGTTAAGGAACACCAACTCAAATGGAGGCTGACACAAGGAGACCTCTATACTAAGAGTTTACTGAATGGGGCAGACTAGGAACCCTCGTCCAGGCTGTGAAAACAGAGAAATTTGAAGATAGTCACCGACTTGGTGTCTGGACACTGCACTCTGAGGAAGCATCTGTACAGGATGAGCAAAGTTAGTGAACCTTTTTGCAGAAAATATGAACTCTACGATGAAACACCTACTCACATACTCTGCTTCTGTGAGAACTTACAAGGCCTCAGACGGAAGCACTTTGGAACGAAAATAATACAATCATCACAACTATTGAAGATAGTAGATAGTAAAAGACACGAAACTTCTGGAATAGCAGTGGGTATAGATAACATGGGTAATGTAATGGTACAAAGATCCAGATCAAGTGCCTGTGATGTTGAGCACAACCCAGACGTATGAATGAATGAATAATTCACATCGAATATCTGTAGTTTATTCCTTTTTCACTTGTTTTTTCAATAATAAAATTAATTTCCGACATTTTAAATAGGCCGTATTTTCACCCATTTTGATAATAAAATCTATAGGTAGGTATAGTTCTTGATTTCGAATCGAAATTTTTCATTTTCACTATAAAAACTATATTGTCTCCCATTCTAAGATATGTCCACTTTTTTACAATCAATCGCACATTTTTTGAGATTTTGAATTGAAATTACCATCATCTTTGTTATTCTGAATTAAAAAATCTATATTTTTCCTCATTTTTAATCAATTCACCATATTTTTCACACTATTTAATCATAGAATATATTATTTTCGTCTGTTTGTACTATATTAGTTCAATTTTTGAAAAATGCATTGTAATAAAACATAACGAAGTTTTTGAACCTATTCAACATAGTGATTACACCTGTGCATTGTGTGTCGTGAAACGGAAGTGAACTATCCTTTTGTCCTCTTATTACTGATACATTTACCAAGTTAAATTCAAATCGCTACTTTTTGCTTAAAAACAAAAGGTATAGTGGTAAACAAACTATTAAAATAACCTTTTCAGCTGTGAAATTGGTAGCTCGAACCCGTTTCTTCTTTTCCATCGCAGCAAAGTAGTTACTACATCTCTTTTGATTATTAACATAAATAAAGTATCGAGCACCAGATATTTAATTACCAAAATGATTCATTTCCACCCAAAATGCAATTAATCTTGTAATAACTATCCGGAACCCATCGTCCTGATTGCTTCATTGAAACTCATTAATGTATGCAAATGAGACCCTACTGACTCTTTAATAACTAGTTATGAGCAAAATTGGTCTTGGTCATGGTTCTGCAAAGAAGACCAAGACCATCCTTAGACTAGCAGCACCAGGACCAAGACTGAATAAACAAGAACAAGACCAATATCAAGACTGAATATGCAAGACCAAATACCCAAGACTCAACGTACAGAAAAATAATAATAATACGTTGATGTATTTTTAATATTATTTAAATAATAATAAAATTGAGAATTTTCCTAGCTGCTAATTGATTGTGAATTATTAATAATTTTAACTATGGTGATCTTTTAAAAGTAAAAAAAATAAGTAATAGGTAGAATAAACAAGACCGAGACATACCATAATAATGTGCAGGAGCACCATCTTGTTGAAATGTTATTTCCAGATGGCCGAATTCATCTGGATTATCTTCCAGAATTTCAAGAATTAACGGCTAAATTGCATTTTGTAACATCTCCAGATACACTTCACCGCTTAAATTTGAATTTAGGAAAACAGGACCAACTATGTGGTTTCCCAAAATACCTGCCCATACATTGACTTTTTCTGGAAATTGGGTATGTTGTTCACGAAAAGTGTGAAGATTTGTGTCACTCCAATACCTTACATTTTGTGTACTCACATTTCCATTGAGGCAAAAAGTACTTTCGTCACTAAAACAAATTGTTTTTGTGTGATGCGGGTTTTGACTAATTTCATTTCATACCTTCACAGAAGTCAAGTCATCTCTCGGGGTCGTCATCCGAAAGGTGGTGCACCATTTTTAACTTGTATGGATGAAATTTATTTTTAGCCAACACTCTCTGTACTGTACTTTTACTTACTTCACAGATAGACGCAACTTTAGTTGAAGAGGAAGTAGGGTTTACTACCATTTCAGCAACTATATCAATTTTTTTATCATCATCTGGTCGACCAGATCGTTTGGCATCTTGAACACTACCTGTTGCTTCAAACTTGTGAAGAAGCTCCCTCAAATAAGTTCTCGAGATAGGGCGATCTGGCTATCTCTCATCAAATAAACGTTCCGCTTCATGGAGATTCTTTCTAGATTCACCAATTATTAAGATAGCTGCTACTTTGTCGGCTTAAGTACGTACCATTTTGCCTATGTAAACTCTTAAACGTCTCGTTAAACAGTAATAAAATTAAATGTTTAGGCAATTTAGAAAAACTTTGCAAAGCAACAAATACTATCAAATTAAAAACGTCAATTTTATGGAAAATTTTTTGACAGTTCCTAGAACTAATCAAATTTCCTCATTTTTGATCATATGAACAATTTCACCCAATCATGTCAACATTACACTGAAAACAGACCTTGGGGCTGTTTTCACACGTTGCTATGGATGCATATTGATTTATTTCGACTTTGAAGTTTCAAATATTTAATATTTCGAAATGTCACATTTAACTTTTCTAATTGTTCCTTTGTTAATTGCACCTTTAGATAAATTGTTTAAGATCTGTTCTTTTTCTATAATAAGCAAAAAATTTTCTATCCGAATAACCCTCGGACATTGATAAATGCTCAAAAATTTTATGACAACTTTCTCAAGCTTGTTGCTTATAGGCAACAGACCTCCGCCTACGGCGTCGGTCTGTTTCCAAGCAACAAGCTTTCGACATCTGTCATAAAATTTTTTCGAACAATTATCAATGCCCTTGGGTTATTACTACTGACAACTAACCAGAGGCGGACTGGAAAATGTTCAATATTTAAATGTGAAATAATAATTTTGATATTTATTTAATTTATCCGCCAAAATTAGTTTAAACCCGAACAAAATTAATATGGCTATGTAGCCAATGTCAATGCCTTTCAAACGAGATATCACCTGCCATAAGGTCCTATTTAAAATTATTGGCCAGAGTGGCACTGTGACGTCATCTATTATTATTACGTTACCTGTTACCATTCGTAGAGAAGTTTACAACACTTTATTTTCACCGTCCAAATTTTATTACTGTAAGTGTAGCCGTTCAAAAAAAGTTACGAGGGGGGGAGGGGACTTTTGAATAGCACTGTATACAGGATGTTTTCAAATGACACTTACAACTTTTGCATGTGGATACTTCTCGTAAAATTGGACAAAATGATATAAGGAGTTTTCAAGATATTTAATTGATGTTTTCATGAAGTCTGCAAGTTCCCTTTTTAATAATGAAATTTAAAAAAATATGTTTATTGTAATTTTTTCAATAACTGCGGACTACAAATGGTTGGAATTTGAAACAGGAACTAATTTATGAAACAGCAATGCATCTAAAACATTTGGAAAATATTGTTGGAAATATTTTTCAAAACTTGGGATTATATTAACAAAAGAAAATAAAAAGAATCCATGCAGTTACACAGCAATTATTTCCGGTAATCGCCAAATTATGTATAAATGTGATTGTAAAAAAATTTGAACATCTCTTGTAATTTGTTGGCTGCTCAATTTTTTTGGTAATAAAATCATATGTTTGGACAAGTATTTTCAACAATTCTCCCCGAATGTTTCAGATGCATAGCTGTTTCATAAATTAGCTCCTATTGGGTACATATTCTAACCATTAGTAGTTTGGTAATAATTGAAAAAAATACAAGATAAATATTTTTTCAAATGTACACCACTGGATCAAGAATTGAAACATGTTTTCCCTTCAAAATATGCCCTTTTACATTTAAAAACAATCTGCCAAATCTCAAATCAATTTATTAATCCAATTTGAAGTTATTAAAATAAAACATTTGAATTTTCATAACTTTAACACCCCATATTTCTAGAAGAAAATAGGCTGGACCCCTCAATCCTTATATCATTTTGTCCAATTTTACGAGAGGTATCTACATTCAAACGTTGTAAGTGTCATATGAAAACACTCTGTATAATAATATAAAATAATTTTCAAATCAGTCGAGTAGTTTTTCAGTTTATCGCGTTGGGGGATTTAAAATTGTATAGATTCAGAAAAATTGGATCAGTGACAAATGCTTACATTCACACTCCTATGGGTCTGTTCCAACCGCAGTCAGAAACTGTAAGGAACGATCAGAGAATATCTGGTCACGGCAAACAACGAGTTTACGTTCGCGTAATTCCTATCACTGATTGCGATGGTCGACTATTCTCTGATCGTTTCTAACAGTTTCTGATTGCGGTTGGAACAGACCTTATAACTCAGCGATAACTGCACACTCAGGCAAATCATAACATATGGTTCTGAATATGTCATACTGTCATTTACTTATTCCCAATTTTTAATCTTTTGTTCCTGTGCTATCCTGTATTCAAAACTTTTCACATTAGAAAAAAGTATTTCGTTATTAACGTAAAGAGAGACAACAGTAACTTCGCAATTAAAATGTATAACATTGTTTCGGCACAATTACGAATTCAATCTTGATCAAAATAACATTTCAAAGTTGTGAAAATTGTTTAAAAGATAATAATTGTTGAAATATTTCCCAACTAAAAAGTTGAAATAGGTAGATTGTTAGTTACTAAAGATAAGGTAATTTAATAATGTAGTATTACTAACGTTCACTGCGTTAAAATAAACATAAATTAGCTAAAATATGAAACAATGATTATTCGCCTTGTGTTTGTTCCCATCGAAAGGTCGCGTCTACTGAACACTGAATAATTCAAATTATTCTCCCAGAACGGTAGGACTACAATCATCATGGGCGTCCTTATAAATAATAATCGAGAATTCAAATTAAATACAACATTCATTCAAGCGTTGACATTATACATGGGACTTCGTGAATGAGTATACCGTCATTTAGAGGAATAATAGATCATTAAAATACTGTGACGTGCTTTCTCACCTCACTCAGGTTCTTACCAACTAGACACGTCACTTTGGATACCCTCGATGCAAAACCTTTCAGATAGATGCTCGGGCGCCAGATTTTTTACGTGGTTTGCTCCACGGCCCCTTGACCCTTAGCGTCAAGAGTTCCAGATAGCCTCAGATGGAGGTTACGGAAAATTCCAGGGAACTCGTTAAATTCAACACTTCTAAAAAAACTATAAACCCTTAGACGGCTTTGTTACGAAGTATTAAGAAAACACTTATTATATCAGTCCGTATATTTCAGGATAGATTCAGTATATACAGGGACAAAATATATTCAAAATTACAAAAATGGTAAATTAAATATATCAGCGGTACCCAAACAGAATGAATATCAGTGTGCAAGTGTGAAAAAAACCATATATTATGATGTACCATGCCAAATTTCACTACGATACAATAAAAATAGGTGTAAGCAAGCAAGTATATTTATTTAAGAACAGTCAAAGCAGTGCAAGCAGTTTTTAATACCTTGGTGAGCAGAGTTGAAGCCAGAAAATAATAATACGCAGCGGTAGAACGGGAATATGGGGGGGAATACTACCAAAGCAGTTTATTTAAAAAAATTGTTAGATTAATATGTAATGGAACTAATTTCCAGCTTCCATCAAACTGAAAGTATATAGAGGAGGAAATAGTCTAAAAAAAATTAATATGAACTCAAAACTACAACCAGCTGAAAGTTGGAAACCTTGTGGCAACGGCCTCTTATCTGTCCAACAATCAGCATTAGAATTTTCCAAATTATCGGCTAAAATTTAATAATATAAACTCTATAACTACTCTACATATACAGAACTCTTTGTCTTCTCAACATATTAATAGGTGTCGAATTAAGTTTTTTCCGAAAACCGCTAGGAAATTTTCACATCTAAAACAAAATTTCTCAACGAAAATGTCGGAATTTCCTTTTCACTTCCTTACTGTAAGGAAATTATATTTCCTTTCAGTTTTTAGTGCTCTACATAAATGATTGAAACGTTTATTATATGCATAAGCATACTTCTCTCTTTTTTTTCTTTGGCAATAATTCACTGCCTCAATCAGCTGTCATGGAGAAGTCCCAGAAACGGAAAATTCATCACCACTTATCATTTTACTTTCGTGAACTACAGCATATGCTCCATATGCTCCAAATTTGATAATTCAACCGAAATTATTCGAGATTTTTTCAAAATTCATTATTAATATCTATCGAATTTTAAACGTTTTGCGGAAAAATAGTTTTTTTTTATTGGTGAACCATTTTACCTATTTTGTACAGGACCACCTAATAATAAGTCAATATTTTACCTCCTAACTAAAGGTATATGGTACCCATATATCAACTGTCGTGAATTATGGTTCATAATACACTGTAGTGTATTATGGTTAACTATTAAATCTGTGTATTTTGTTCAGGAAATTTGTTTCTGACATATATCGTATCTATAAAATATTGTAATTTTTAGTATTGATACTTTTCATAACGATATTTTCTAATATTAAGTATTTTGAAACAATATATTTATAACGGTACGTTGTATTGATACTTTCTACAGTATCGCCCATCTCTATATATGTCAAATTATTTGAAGTAGCTGCCACAACATTTTGAGGTTAGTAATATGCCAAATCGCTACTGACTTTTATTAATTAATAAATAAATTAAGTGTGGTGGACAAAGTATAGTATTCTACTCGCAATTTATGGCCATAATTCACTTAGGTGACTTGCGCCCCTCGCCTGCGGCTCGTGACGCAAACGTCACCCATCCTCAATTATGGCTATCATAAATTGCTCGTTTAATAATATACTATAAAGCACGCCTCAGCGTGTTTAAATCGAACTTTTTAGCACGCGCGTGTTTTAAAGTTACCGTGTCAACATCAACAACTCGAGAAACGAAGTCTAAATCTATGGTCTAAATCCTGTCTAAATGTCAATTTTTTTATTATTGATCTGACAGGAGTAGTTTATAACGTCAAAACTTTTATTCGAACGATATTAAACAATGTCAAATTTATAAATTAAAATGGAAAGTGCCGTTGTTATTGTTTGAAATATTCCATTTTTCAAATCTTAGGAAATGGTATTTAAATTAATACTATTGACATTCACAGAACTCAATAAGGTTGAACTTCCATCAAAATACAAATTAGTTTATGTTTTTCTCATTTCCATGACAACGCAAGGTGTACATCATATACGTCACGAATTCAACCATTTGACATTTAGTTGACGTTTCCATCTATGATTTCCATTTCTTGTTGTTGTAGTAGTTATAGAGTTTATATTATTAAATTTTAGCCGATAATTTGGAAAATTCTAATGCTGATTGTTGGACAGATAAGAGGCCGTTGCCACAAGGAGTCCAACTTTCAGCTGGTTGTAGTTTTGAGTTCATATTATTTTTTTTAGACTATTTCCTCCTCTATATACTTTCAGTTTGATGGAAGCTGGAAATTAGTTCCATTACATATTAATCTAACAATTTTTTTTAAAGTAGGTGAGTGTGTAGGCTCACAGCCACATGTGACCCATTGTACATCCTCCCGAGAAGTTGTCCTCCTAGGTCATCGTCCATCCTGTCCTTCCCAGGAAGGTGGACAGGTCACTGGGAGACATCTCCTTTATATCGGCAGGTGTAGGCCAAGACTCACCGAACACACACTCTCTTATTGACGATAACTCCGGACACTCGCATAAGACATGCCTGACAGTTTCATCTTCCTGTTCACACATCCTGCATAGAGGAGTGTCCACTAGCCCCATAGTATGGAGGTGTTTCCTTAGTTGGCAGTGACCAGTCAGAAATCCTACTGTTAAACGTCCCCCAGGGTCGCCCAGGGTGATCCTGGCAAGACTGCATCCTTTGATTCCATCCCATCTCTTAAGGGATTGAGGATGGGTGTAACATTTGGCTAGTTCCGCAATTGTCGAAGTCGTTAGGCCGTAGGTGTCACTGGGTCCTAGAATTTTTAGTCCAGCCGCTTTCCTTGCTAAAGAATCGGCAATGCGATTTCCTTTACTCCTGTCGTGCCCTTTAACCCACCTCAGGATAATATTGTTATCTGCCGAGGCGTCTGCTAAATCTTGGTGGCACTCTAGTACTAGCCTCGATATAACACGTTGTCTGTTCAAGGCTAATAGGGTTTGTCTACTATCAGTGCAGATTATTATGTTTTTGCCAGAAATTCCTCTTCTGGTTAGTTCTTTTGTGGCAATTGAGATACCAGCCAGTTCTGTTTGAACCACGCTGGTATTGTTTCCCATTCCCCACTTAATCTTTAGGATTAGTGCTCTCGAGTGAACTCCAAATCCTGAGCCTTCTTTCATTTTTAAACCATCTGTATATATGCGTATTGCACTTGCAGTATATGGCTCTGTGTTCAGTTTCATTTGAATTTTGTAGGGTTTGTTAAACAAAATCCTGGGTTCAATTGCATCGTTGGCTGCCTGCAGCAGAGGTAGCGCAATGAGCGCTTCCTGCCATAGGCTTAACCTCAATTGGCCCACTCCTACTTCGGGGTTTACACCAGCCGTGCGCAATCGTACCATGGCCATTAACGTAACCTCCTTGACGTACAGGCCCAGAGGGGTCAGACCAGAAATTAGTTCCATTGCTGCGGCTGGTATTGTTCTCATGGCTCCCCAAGCCATTCGCTGTATTTGATATAATTTTTGGATGGCCGTTGTTTGTAGAACCTTCGGTTCCCATGCCATTGCTCCATACGTTAACATGGGTCTTATTATTGCAGTGTAGATCCAGGTGACCACACAGGGTGACAGACCCCATGTGCGTCCCACTGTCCTCCGACACTGCTCATAAGCCACATATGCTATTTTTGCTCTGCTGTGTAGATGAGAGTTCCATGTTAGTTTCCTGTCGAGAGTAATACCATAGTATTCCACCTCTTCCGAAAAGTTTAGTTTGCTTTTGAAGAATTCGGGAGGTTTCAAACCCGATAAACTTCTTTTCCTGGTGAAAAGGACCATCTCAGTCTTTCTGGGATTGATCGACAGTAAGTGTTCCTTACACCATTTTTCAAATAATTTAAGCCCATCCTGCGCTCTATCGCACAGTGTGTTCACAAATTTGCCAATCTGGAAGATAACTATGTCATATGCGTATGCATTGTTGTTGAGGTGATTAATCAGGGTGTCTAGGACTATGTTCCACAGAAGAGGTGATAAGACTCCTCCATGTGGACATCCCCTCATGACCAGTCCTCTTACTGTGATGTCTTCACATTGATCTCTACATTGATACTAATTGCTCTACTAAAGAGCATCTTGAGTATCCATTCTCCTACTACCAGAGGTACATTCCTGGAGTTGAGTTGCTGGGTAATTGTAGGAAAGGTTGTTTTATCAAACGCTTTCTCGATATCTATGAATATACCCAGGGTGGATTCTTTGTTGTCCAATG
>CAJUYG010006104.1:0-12683 GCA_910591675.1 Galerucella calmariensis
TTTTTTCTTTTTTATTTTTATTTTATTTTACCGCATCAACCTCTAGGGTTATGAGCGGGGACAAAGTGTGACTACATGAAAAAACATACAATAGTTCTTATATTTTAAAGTAGAGATTGGAGTCTTTCAGAAATTTGAGTACTTTTCCACAGTTTTCACTTAACGCGCGTTTCATATTATGTGGGATGTTGTTAACTGTTCTTCTAACACTAAAAATTGCTCAATCCAACAGTATTATGTTTTATGGTTAGAGGCACATCACATATTAAACACTGCTTTGGTGGTTCTTTATTGAATAAATGCTGGTGTGTGATGGCTGAATGTCCTATTCTTAACCTGTTTAAAACAACCTGGTCTTTTCTGTTCTGTGGAAGTGTCAATCTGGATTTTACCGATGGCATGATTTCTTCAAGTAGTGAATTGGTTTCTTCCCATCTTTTTTGCCAGATATTCCATACAAAATCCTTTATAACTGGTTTGAAATCGGAAACTGGAATTTTTTCAAAAAATGGTAGATTTTCGATGCTTACAGAATGTCGTGCAATTCCATCGACTTTTTCATTCGATGGTATGCCTACATGAGAAGGAACCCACAGTAACTCTACTTTAACGTGTGTTTTCTGGAGTCTGTAAAGTTCTTATTTAATATTTAAGAGTATTTCGTGAGTGGGAAATAGTTGTTTTATTCCTAAGAGAGCACTGTAGGAGTCCGATATTAATAATAAGTTTTTGTTTGGCTGTTTGTAGCTTCTCAAAGCTTCAAGTATAGCGAGTAACTCTCCTGTATACAGTGAGGATTTAGCCTGATTGCATAACTGTTAGTATCTTGTAAGAATGCTGTTGCAATTCCGTTTTCTGATTTAGATGCATCCGTGAGAATATGATCATAACTAGTGAATTTAGAAATGAGATCATAGTATTTTAATTTGAATATATGGTCGCTGGTAAAGTGTTTGAGCTCATTTGCTATAATGAGAAATTGACTGTTGGTATTTAAATTATCCAAGGAAGAGTTTCATGACATAATGGTAAAGACAGTTGGAATTGATCAATATTGAAATCTGATCTTTTTAACCTTCCATAAAATGATTAGTGTGAAATGGTAAGTGTCTGGGATAGTATTTGTACCATGAAATATTGTTAAAAAGGAAGGATTGTTGTTTTTTGGAACCGACACTCTAGTTGCATAGCATAAAGATAGATATAGACGTCTTAGATATAAAGGGGGTTGTGATGTGATAATTTGGAGGCTACTAACAGGACTTGTTCTGAAATCTCCTGAAACTATTCTTAGAGAACTGGTCGGTATAACATCTAATTTGTGTAGAAGAGTGCTGCTGGTTGAGCTGTAGCAAATGCTGCCATAGTCAAGTGTCGGTGGTCTCGGCTCCCCAGGAATGATTTGATAGGACTCTAAGTTAGTTTATTCTCGACTGGCAAATTTTAATGAGGTTATTGATGTGCATTGTCCATTTCATCTGATAGTCAAATGTAACTCCTTAGAATCTTACGCTTTTCTTCTGTTCTAATTGTTTCTCATTCTGATGTAGACTAATGTTGGCTTGGCCTTTTTTACTAAAAGCTTTAAAGTGGGTTTTTGTTGAGGAGAAGGTTAAATATCAGTTTTAAGACGGTCATCAATAGATCTTTTAGGTCTCAGTGAATGTCACCCCAAAACACACACACATAAGACGGGCATCCATATATTTTTTGTGTGACAAGTCATACAATTCCGGATAATTCTGTACCAACTCTTAATTTTTCATCCATATTCAAACGCAAAGTCCAATCGGTTATCGTCAGTGGAATACACAAAATATTGTTCCAAACTTTCATACAAATGACGGAACTGACACTGAAGCATCACTGATGGTAAGAAACTTCACTGCGCCATACTTGTTTGAACAAGTTAATTTTAAACTATTTTATTTTTCACTGACACTGATACTGAACTGACACTGCACTGATACGGCACTGATGTGTGTAAATAGACCTTGAAGCCTCTCCAACTATGTAGGCATTTGGCAATGTTCCCACATGCTTCGGCATAGTAGAAGGGGTATGAGGCTAGTTTTTTGTTTCAATGCAGCGATGGTTCTATGCAGTGCCGCCGTGACTACAAAATGGAGTGGACAGACGAATTAACGTTGTCATTTTTGGGATTGTTCGAAAATGAACCTGTGATTTGGATTCCAAGGATTCCAGACCTACCTAGCTTTGTAGGGTGTCGATTATCTTCTATATTCACTTCAACAGAAATTTACAGTGAAATTAGGGATGAGAGGCAGCTGTTACGTAACTCACCACACCGATTTAGATTAGATTAGATTAGAATTGGAGTGGCTCTTTGTCGTATCCCACTGCGACCTTTGTGGATCTATTGTGGCTATATTTATAGCTCGATATCCAGATGTATTCTTTTTATTAGACTTCGCCTCCCTTGCGCAGCTCTCTGCCCTATTTTTCTCCTCCGAGTAAGTGAAACCGCACCCTTGCTAGGCCTTCGCACTCACAGAATGAGTGGCGGCTTTCTCTTCTTCCTGGTAAAGCTTGCATAGGCCGTCATCTGCCACACCGGTTTACGACAAAATGAGTTTATTTGGACCACACTGTAAATGCTTGAGTCAATTTTTAAACATTTTTTATAGACTTTTTAATTATATCTAATACCAAAATTCATCTTCAGTTATTATTAAACCAACAAGAATGAATGTTATTTTTGGTAATTCCGTTCTGTATACATTTTCATTCATGTTTCAATTTAAACATAGCCTAGAGTTCCATTATCGAGATAACGTTCTTCATTTCGAGACAATATAAAAGGCCAATTTGTCTCCCTTTTCTCGGCTTTGCTACTTCCATTCTACTACTACTTTCTGGTAAAATAAAGGTAATTCTCATCTCATCTCTGCGAATTTTCAAACAAAACGCTAAAGGATGAATTGCTTGACACAAAGGGTATCTAAAATATGTGAATATTCCTATATAATGTACCTAAGTAACTGGGAAGCTTTACAAACATTTGAAACATTTCAGAATCTTCCAATTATGTAAAGTATATCCGGAGACTCCAAAACAAAAATTACAAAAAATGCTAGTTGTAAATTTTTTTTTGGAGCCGTCCTATCGCCGGCAGCACCTCCTGGACTTATTGTGGATCCTCCTAGTGTTCCGACTACAGCCTATTCTGCCAATCCGCACGTATTGAGTGGATAAAAACAAGCCTTAGTAGCCACAGATCCCTCCTTTCACCCGCACTTTGATTCATTAAAAAATATTGATTTTCACGCGAGTTATTAAAAAATTAGTAATTTACTTGGGGACGTCATGCCCTCGGAGCGTGCTCTCTATAAGCCGGCCTGGAGCTCAATTTTGGGTCGGCGTTCGGGCCATTTATCTCGAAAACTATCTAATTTTTAGGAAAAATGCTTGGGATCATTTTTGTGGGTGAAGAACTGCTCTTTATTTTTTGTCTGAAAAATTCTCCAGTGGTCAAATCTCAACAAATATCGCGGGAAAGCGGATTTTCTGGAATTTCAGAGCCATTTTCCCAACCTTCCACAATGGTACCTGACATTTTGGGAATTGAATGTGCCTACCATAACCTGCAAATTAATAAAAAAATTGCTCTTGCTGGACCATTGGACATGTTGACACCTTCGTTTACTGGACTATGATTTCTATTTGCCGTTTGTTAACCACCAATTCCAATATTTTAAATGTTTCTACCTCGCAAAAACAAACGATTATAACCTATTGTGAGAAATTCTTGGTTAAATCCAAATGAAATTCACAGAATAATAAAGAATGGCTGTTTTCCATATGGAAACAATGGATTTTGTACAATCCAATGCTGCTTTTGGTTCTGCCACTTAATTGAATGCAGGTTATTTCAATAAATATTAGTATTCATTTCATTTCCAGTAACAGATAATTCAGCTACGAGATAAGCTGGATTAAATGATTTTGTTATTTTATCCATTAAAGGAAGTTTCCAAAGCCGATGTAGAGTTTGACGACTGGTAATAGCTCTTAAGCTACAGGTTGAATATAAATCGAAAAGTATTTTAAATTAAGATTTTTGCAGATTTTTTATCATTGCAAACATATACATTGCATTTTTTTAAGGAGCACCACCTCAGCCTCCTGGGCTTATTGTGGATACTCCTAGTGTTCTGACTACAATCTATTCAGCCATTCCGTTCCCTGTATTAGCTCATACAGGTTGTTTGCTGGTTGGTTGTAGAAGTCTTCTGGAGTCATTTGGGGTCTTCCATACAGTTTCTGCCTCCTGTAGTCTAGCGTCTCACAGTTGCATAATATGAGCAGAGCTGTTTCGATGTCCTTTTTGCATCTTCTGCATGTAAGGTCTCCGTTATACAGCCCTATTTTGTTCAGGTGCTCCTTTGTGGGTCCCGTAAAAAGCCCCGTTATGGTGCATAGTTTGTTCCTGCTCATTGAGAGCAGTTCTTTCGCTACTTTTTCTGATGGTTCTTTTATGAATTTCTTCTCATGTATTTGCCTGGGCGTATTCTTCCAGTGTTTATTGTGTTGTTCTTTTACCCAACCTTTCAACCATTCCCTAGTGGAGCATCTAGGAATGCCCACAGTCATTTCGGTTCCATTCATCAGGGTTGACGATCCTGCTCTTGCCAGTTCGTCAGCTTTTTCATTGCCAGCGATTCCTTTTTGACCTGGGACTTATACTCCAGTGTTCTACTGTTCCGAGTCTCCAGTCTTCTAAGCGGTTCGCCACATTCCCATACCAACCGAGAAGTCACCTTAGAGCTCTGAAGTGCTTTAAGGCAGTTTTAATATTAGTTTTAGCTCAAAGTTATTATCAAGCACAATCGAAATATAGAGTAGGTACCCCATTCCAACGAAAACTTGAACCCCTCCCAGAAACTTATGCCGGCGACTCTATTATATTCTGACAATCCAAGGCCCTGGAAAAAGATTGGTTCAAAAACTGTCATAATGTGGTGTTGTCTCGTCCTGTTGGTAGGGAATAGCCTTAAGATTATTAACTATTTCTATATATCTCCAGTACTTTGTAAACTCTTCAGACCATCACAGCAACTGGATAAATTCCAACTGTTTGGAGAAGAGCACGAATTATCTTTATAACAAATCAGAAAAGGTTTATTCCCAGGCAAAGTCATAGACGAACTCCTCGAGGAATTGAACAGAAAGGGACTGTACACCCAGGGGTACGTAGATGATCTAACAATACTTGTAGGGGGTAAACCGGTAATGTTATTTCGTACCTGTTGCAACAAGCTTTGAAAACGGTGATGAAATGGAGTAGAAGAGAATACCCAAAGGTGAACCCTGCAAAAACTGAGATCTTCACTAATCTAAAAAAAGGAATGCTTTCAGAAACTTAAGCTACCAAGCCTCTTGAACGTGCAGCTGTGTCAAGGCCAGGAGGTCTAACCTGAAATTCGCACCTACATGACAAAACCAATAAGGGGTAAATGGCCCCAATGGCTGCCCTAGTGACAATAGGAAACTCTTGGGGACTACATCCACTGGATCGTACACTGGTTGTATACAACTGTGGTGAGTCCCATGGTTATCTATGGAGCCTTAGTTTGGTGGCAAAAGACAGATCAAAAGTAAGCCGAGTTGAGCTATAAAAACTTCAGGAGTATTTACCCATTAGCTGTTGAATTTTGTTATCAGGACATTAATATACCTCATTAAATAATACTCCAGTAATTTTAATTGCAACTTATCAAAGTGTGTGGAATTTTTTGCAGTGGTTTCCCTCGTTGAACAATTAAATTCTAGGCTGCACTGTTCTTTTTCATTTCCCTATTTGATTAACGTCGTTAGTTTTTTATTACCTACCAGAAATAAATATAGAACCAGTTGGAAATTTTATTCTATCCCTACTGATTAATTAAACACAATTGGCTTAAACGTTCACGTAAACAGATATTTGAACTTCGTACGTAACTTTGGCTGTAAAGTTGTACAGCTTCATCCAATTATCCATCAGAGTTAATAACAAACTTTAGCCGTAAAGTGAATATTAATAGCGGAAAGTTGGAAAAGAAGGAAAGTTTTTATGTCATTTTTTTATTCACATCAAGCATTTCATTAATTAAAATATGAAGTTTTTCGTGTAAGGTACTGTTGTTATTGACACTCACAAACAGAAATGTTCACAAATATTGTAATATAATTTTATTGTTGATAAAATATTCACTAGACGTTTTTTCACTTGAGCACAAAATATTATCAGTAGTAATACCCCTAGGGTCTTGATAATACCGAGATAATTTTGTCATAGAGAATGCTGAAAGCGTGTAGCTTGATAATAGCCCAAGGCCGCAGGCCGAGGGCTATTATCTTTGAGCAACACGCTTGAAGGATTCTCTACGACAAAATTTTGAGTATTTATCAAGACCCGAGGAGTATTCGATAAGATAATTTTTTACTTTGTAGATATCAAAAAATTTATTGTCAATCTGACGCTTAATACTTTTCAATACAAACTTTATTAGTTTTAATCAAAAATTATTCATTTCTATTTAAAACTACAGTTGTGAAAAGTACAATTGGTAAATTAATTGAATCGTTAGATGCAATACCAAATCTTTCCGACATTTTTAATCCAGTTGTCAGTTTGACGTTCAATTAATTTTTAATAAAACATAAACACCAAACTGAAAACACCACATGTAGGGTATTATCGCTGTAATACAGCGGTGATTGGATGAAATTTTACACATGACTTGAAATTAAGTAATTTGATTGGTTACTATATCCAGTAAAAAATTATCAAAGGTAATACCACGAGTGCGTTGAAACGTCAAAATTTTACTCTGAATTTGTCATTATTGACAACTAAAAGTGCTTCGAAGTTTATTGAAAAATGAACACAAACCGATTCAGTGCCATCACCCAAGAGAATATTGAACATTCAGGTAATACAAAATTTTAAATTGTTGAAAAAAATAATCTCAAATACAACTCGCTCTTCAAATTTTATCTAAATTCGGTTTGTTTGAATGTTTTTGCCTCAAATAAACAAGTTTGAGTTATGAAAATAAAAAATTATGTGATAAAATTTGAAGAGCGAGTTGTATTTGGGAAGATTATTTTTTTCATAAATTTAAAATTTTGTATTACCTGAATGTTTAATATTCTCTTGGGTGATGGCACTCAATCGGTTTGTGTTCATTTTTCAATAAGCTTCAAAGCACTTTTAGTTGTCAATAATGACAAATTCAAAGTAAAATTTTGACGTTTCGATGTTAACAAGGTTTTATCGATGAGGAAGCAGAATTATCAGTATAATACCGAATGATTGGCTAGAATAATGTATTGCTATTGGTTAAAACCACCAAAATGTCAGATTTTGACAAGTGAAAAAAAATAATCAGCATTATTCCTAGCTAACGAAAAATAAGATACTGACATGCACACATATTATAATCTGTGTTATCGCCGCTATACTCAGTCATGCCCTCCCCTCGGAATCCCACCGCCGTAAGCCTCTTCCGCTCACATTCTCTCCTCTATTTGATTTAATTGTTGATTAGTTATGAAAGGTAAGTGTGTTGTTGGAAAATATCTGGAAAGTATGCAGAAGGATCTGCATGGCAGTATTTTTTTTCCGTTATATTGTTGTCTGTTTGCCTAGAATCGTTGATCAAGTTTGGGATTCAATCACTCTGGATTAAATTGAACGTTCAAAACACCAAAAGTTGTATTTTTCCAACCCCTTTAAGTGGATATTCTCAGATTTGAATTAAAATGAAAAACCGCATAGATATTCTAATTGTTACTAAGGTAAAATTTGAAAAACTTTTTCAAACTAACGTCTAAGTCAGTTGAACCGAAAAAATTGTTGATTAAATAATTGCATATGATAGCCGTAATCTTCTAGTATGTGTAAAAACATTATTGTAAGTTTAAACAATTTTTTTGTGGCGTATGTCTTTATTCTAACAATGTCTATTTCTTCTACCTATCAATTAACAATTAGTTTACTCGGCAACTAAATAAGATATCGAGATCGCGTTTGTTGCATTCGGTTCGTGAATAAATAAAGTTTTATGAAAAAAAATTATGATTCACATTGCTTTATTAATTGCATTCGTATTTTGCGTCCGGAAAACAGCTGTTTTAAAAATTTTTTTCACTTATTCATCCGCTGTGGATGCAGGTAATGAAATTTTCACATTTTGAACTACGGAATTTCATAGCAAATTTCACGCTCTACAACTTTGTTTCTGTACATATGCACGATAAACTCAATACTTTTCCAGTAAAATTCGAAAACATGCCGATAGATAGGCCCATTTTTGGTTGTTTTGGCTATAAACTGTTATTGTGCAATTAGCACAACCTAAAAACCGGTGGAGGCAACGGATTACCATTAACCATAATATTTTTGAGCGAATTAATAAAAAATCTTGCTACTGCTCTCATATCAATATTCTGACAGTTTTTGGGCTAACCCAACTGGACTATGCGTTAATAGCTATTATAATATCCTACCAACAAGTAGCATCTAACGCTGTGTCCCAACTAGATACGAATTGCGCGAATAATGCGTTGCGATGCGGCAGATATGCGATAACGCGTATTATTAAACACACAAGCTGGAATCAGTCTTTTAAAGTCAAATTCCTGGAACCGTAGATTTGCATTTGAATTACCTAGATTTTAATCCCTTTGACGTACCTAGTGCAGCTTGAAAGCCGGAAAACGTGGGAAATCGTTCAAACATGTTTGTTTCTGTCCAACAAATTTTTTGGTAAACATTTGTATTCATACACATTGGCGTGCCCAACACATTGTGTACACGAAATAAATAACCCAAGTAGCATTTTGACGACGTTAATAATACAATACATAAACATTATGTCCACCATTCAAATCATAAGATTCTTATAGGTTATGTCATATGTATGTGGAAATAGTAATTAGAAGAATAGAGATACAACTAACTAGAGCTGCTACAAAAAATCTAATGAAAAATGGACATAAACGATTAAGCGCATATCAACAGCTGACATTTCACATATCTAGTGACAGAATGGACAGAGTAACAGAAATCAAATAGTGACTTGCCAAAAGCTGCTAGAACTAAATTGCCTACCGCATCTCTGGTCTGGTGGATAAAGAATACACAAACCTCTGCGATGCTAAAACTAAGCAAGGTCCGAAGACTTGCATGCATTGGCATTACAGGGGCAATGAGGACTACTCCTTTAGCGGCGCTGGAAACAATGATAGACCTTTCTCCGCTTCATTGTGTTATAATGTTCGAAGCAAGGGCAGCTCTAGCCCGACTGAAAAAGGCTTCAGACCATGACGTGGCACCTGGAAGAGGACACACAGAAATGAGGCATGTGGATGACGACATCTTTAAAATGCCAACAGACTACATGACCACCAGATATATCTTTCGCAAGAGCTTCGAGATTGTTATCAAAGATCGAAAGGAGCTTGAGGAAGAGAACGCACTACCACTCAGCTGAACTGATCTAGTACACAGACGGATCAAGGAATGAGCTTGGCACTGGAGCGGGAATATACTGCAAGTCGAGCAAATATGAAGGAATCGTCTCACTTGGTCAATACGCCTTGATATTTCAAGCAGAGGTCTATGCAATACTTGCATGTACAAAGGCAAATAACATAGCCTACAATAACAGGCACTTCAGAGCTCTAAGGTAAGATCTCGGCTAGTATGGGAATGCAGTGAAGAACTTAGAAAACTGGCGTCTCGGAACAGTGTAACAGTGGAGTAAGTCCCAGGTCACAAAGGAATCGATGGCAATGAAAACGCCGACGAACTGGCAAGAGCAAAATCGTCAAACCTGATGAACGAACCAGCTGTGAATGCTCCACCAGGTCATGGTTTAAAGGATGGGTGAAAGAATAACACAATAAACACTGGAAGAATACGCCCAGGCAAACACATGGGAAGAAATTCAAAAAAGAACCATCAGAAAAAGTAGCGAAAGAACTGCTCTCAATGAGCAGAAACAAACTACGCACCATAACGGGGCTTCGCACGGGACACTTTCCCACAAAGGACCTTACATGCAGAAGATGCAAAAAGGATACAGAAACAGCTTTACATATACTATGCAACTGTGAGACAGGAGGCAGAAACTGTATGGTAGACACCAAATGACTCTCGAAGACTTCTATAACCAGCCAGCCAGCAAAGAACCTGTATGAGATAATACAGGAAGCGGATTGGCTGAATAGGCTGTAGTCAGAACACTTGGAGGATTCACATTAACCCCAGGAGGCGGTGGCAGCGAAGGGACTGCTCCTTTGAAAAAAATTGCAATGTACAAAGCTCTACATCGGCTTTGGAAATTTTCTTTAATGGATAAAATAACAAAATCATTTAATCCAGCTTATCTCGTAGTTGAATTATCTGTTACTGGAAATGAAATGAATACTAATATTTATTGAAATAACCTGCATTCAATTAAGTGGCAAAACCAAAAGCAACATTGGATTGTAGAAAATCCATTGTTTCAATATGGAAAACAGCCATTCTTTATTATTCTGTGAATTTCGTTTGGGTTTAACCAAGAATTTCTCACAATAGGTTATAATCGTTTGTTTTTGCGAGGTAGAGACATTTAAAATATTGGATTTGATGGTTAACAAACGGCAAATAGAAATCAATATTGCGCATACACTGCCGTATAATACGCGATGGTGAAACTTTACTTACTTACTATAATATATTGGGTGAGGTGTTAAGCTTAACAAAAATATGATGTTTTCCCAATGTTGATAGTTGATAGTTAGTGGTGGACAAAATCATAATGGGGAATCTGTTACTATTCTAATAGTTTCGATTCTCACATTCGCACAAAGTTATTAAATCGATTTAAAAGATCAACTTTTCTATTTCTTTTATTTTCACAGTGTATGTCAACCATGGATAACATAATACTGCCGTGAACCACTTGGGTCATTGGCAGTTGGAATACATATAGAATTAATTACAAACATAAAAAATAAGGTCTACAGCTTATAAATATTAATTAACTTCAGACATTTTAAGGTTTTTTCTAATTTGTCCGTAAGAGCTGTCTCTATATTATCGGGAACACCACACAAATTACGATGGATGATTTAAATAGTTTGCTATGTATGCTGTGACGTACATACTCTAGAAGAGAAGTTAGCTACGTAAGGGTTGACATAAGACCACAACTCTGTTGTCTTCTTTTTTTAAATCTTGTTGAAGTAAAGGTTATGTTTATGTTGTATTGCTATTATATTGTATAACTTAGGAGTGGTAAAAATTCATATCGTTTTGATGGCTATCAGATTATTTTGGAAATTCTACTTCCACCATTATCAGTTTATTTTTTGATAATTTTGAAACGTCAAACAAAACACTCATAATATATTACTTAGAACATAAAACAGACAGGAAGGAGTCATGTCACCCATTAGCTGTACAAGAAAATGCGACGGAAGTCGCTATTTGCAACACCCTAATTATGACTCATTTGTGAGGTTGACACTTACTGACGTAGATTGTAGGCACGTTTTTTTTACATCATTTATTTACCATTGGTTGAATGACGTCATTCTACGCTACCAAGACATATTGGAGTCATCAGTGGCACATAAAAAAACGCAGTCGTTATTTAAATCATCTGACCACTGACAATCTATTTCTAAGTTGATTGTTGTTAGTAGCAGCTCATCTGATAGTTCCACTTGAAATTTTTTCAATTTCTGACGCTGTTAATAGCACCGTCAATACCTTGTTACCACATTTTAAATTTATTCCTATTAATTCATCCATTCCATAGACTGTTTCAAAAAATAGTTAGTTTTTTGAGGTTGAACTGTCATTGTGTGAACCACCAAACTTATCCACCACCTCGATACAACGGTGGAGTGGTTTGCAATTTTGGTTGATGCAACAGTAATAAATGAACGCGTCATTTCTTCAATCTACAATCCACCAATGAATATAAAAACGCAGTTGGTCGATTGGTGGATCTACCGGTGTATGAAAAAACATGCCTTGTTTATGTAGTTTTTTTGGTGAAAATAAGTTAAAACGAAAGTATTATTCCATAGTATTTTCATTGCTCCTAGACAATATTGTTTGTATAGGACATAGGACAGCTAATAGTTTTATATTTAATACATTTCAATAAGCTACAATTTCGAAATTTCACATATCCCATACCCTATACAAACAGTACGCCACTGTCAAAACAAAAACGACTATTCGCCATTTGCAACCTCCTATTTGGACGCAAACTTATTTGGTAAATGCTCCTTCCTGTCTGCTTTATGTTCTAAGACATATTATAGACTTTGACAGTTCTTCAAACTTAAAATTCGAATGGCCTTTTTGTAATTAGCTACTAGTTCATAAGACATTATAATCAGAAAGTGGCTTACTTCATCTTTAGGTTTGTGACGTATCTGTAGTGAAAGTTGCAAACTCTTGGGAATTCTCAAATTCCAGTATTCTCCTGAATAATAATAATAATGGGTGTACGTTAATTTATATGAAGTGTGCTCTTGATCCTGAAAATGTATACTTCTCGTATACAGCACTTAGGCCACATGTGACCCATTGTACATCCTCCCGAGAAGTTGTCCTCCTATCGTCAGGTGTAGGCCAAGACTCACCGAACACACACTCTCTTATTGACGAT
>CAJUYG010006106.1:0-12677 GCA_910591675.1 Galerucella calmariensis
GGACGTGGGCAGTCGTTGGATCGGTGTGGTCCTCCGCACTTCACGCATTTCGTGTTTACGTTACACGTCGTCTGTCCGTGGTGGAAGCCTTGGCAGTTGTAGCACTGCGTCGGCCCTTTTTCTCTTCTTTGTCCTTCCCACCTGATCCTCACGTTCTGGATGTGTTGGATTTTCCGGATTTTTTCTTTCTCTTCAGGCTCCAGCTCCACCAGGTAGATGGGTAGCGGTCTTCTCTCTCCGAATCTGGAATGAAGTTGGGTTAGTCGTTTTATACTTACCCCTTGTCTCTCGATTTCTTCCCTGATTTCCTTGGTGTCCTCGCAGTGCGTTAGTCCTCGGATGACGATCCTTGCCATCCTTTCTTCTTGTGGCATATACGTATACCACTTCACTTCTCTTCTTTCTTCTCTCAGGTACCTTGTGAGGTACCTGTAGTCCTCTGGTCCGTCGCAGGGTATTTTCACTCCGAGTCTTTCTCGGATTGTTATGAACCTCGTCTTTATGTTTCTTTTTCCGATTTCTTTTCTTACGGAGCTCCAGTGGTGTATGCTCCGCAGAATGACGGGTGGTGGTCGGTGCGTCGTCGTTGTCTTCTTGTTTCCGCGGATGGCCTCGTCCATCATCGCTTCCTCGTTGGCTTTCCTTCGGGCGGCGGCTTCTTTTTTTTTGTATTTCCCTGATGGATATCACTTCCGTGAAATCCATCTCCTCTTATTCACTGTCTTCATCTTTTCTTGGGGATTCTGTCCTCTGCGTCTTCCTGCGGACGCTTTCTGAGCGGCTTCGGCTTCTTTTTTCCTCTTGCATCGCCTTTGCCATGTTCTCCATGGCTTTTCTTAGGCCTGTAATCTCCTCTTCCATGCGCTGGATGGTTTTCTTCATCTCTTCTGCGGCTTTTTTCGCTCCTGCTGCTTCTTTTTTGGCTTGGTCCCTTTCGTCTAGGAGTATCTTCCTTAGTTCCATGTCCTTCAGAATTTGCGTGACTTCTTCCTATTTGTCGATTACATTATTGTGGTAGGTGAGGAAGTAATTTTTAGCATTTTATATTAGGTAGGTATATTGAGAAACATATCGTATGAACTAATTAAGAACTGTCGCTGAATATATGATATAATTAAGTATATTGAGAAACTCTGTATAAATAGCGTTTAAATGAATAAATAAATAAATGAGATAAATTGTAGTATCTATGACACTGAATGCTCCTCTTTAATGCACAAGCGAAAAATGATAGATTTTTCCTATTCCGATTAATATTTTTTTGATAAACTTGTTTTTCACTGTTTCACTTCCGAGTGCTACACCACTGTACTTCAACTTTTTATTTGCGGTGGCTCACAGCGTTATATGAACCCTTGGACTATTGCAAATACGCAAGTGCTTGAAAGGAAAAAAGGGGAATTATGAAGAGCCACAGAGGGCGGTCGAGGGGTCTTTTTGAATGAGTGTGGAAATCAAAGGGTGAATGTATGTTATTGCAAACGCGAGTGGATCACCCTGGTAACCTTTAATTGATAACTTGAAATCTAGGGCGACTGCTCCGTAGAAATATCCTACCTTTTCACCTATAGACCAGTTATTTGAAGACGACATCGAGGAAATATTGTATTCGAATGATTTTCCATGTTCGCTTGGAAATTGCAAAGCTATATTCTTTCTTTTACTCATACATCGATATTAACTTCAATATTTTTGTTTGTTGATGGAGAAAGCAGCGGGGTGAGTAGCTTGTCGAAGACAGAATATCTAAATTTACGATTTATGAATGTCATTGTGAGACTAGCTGAGACCTGTGAGATCTAATGTGTCCCTTCACTTCTACTTAGTTCCTGGTGTGGGTCCCAGAGACTAAAAGCTTCTTTATATCTATTGAAACACTCCTATCCAGCAATCTCACAGCTGTGGTGCCCTAGGATTTTGAATTGCTATGTAGTTCGCATGTATATTTATGGGCTTTTTTCCTTCCTTGCCACAAAATCAACATTCTATTTCTTCAATCATTTTAAGCTTTTGCAGGTGCTCATACAGGCGTTAATGTCCCTTGATGATCGCTGCTAAGACCATTGGTGCAGTCTTTCTTTTACTTCAACCTACCCAAAAGGGTATTCCATTCTCTTATTCATCTGCTATTCCAGTATTGTTCTCGCCTAGTATTTGAGGTATTTCCCAAGCTCTCGGAGTGTTTGGTTCCTGGCATGTACACTCCTATCCCAGATTCTCTTATTCCTTTTGGACCATCTGTGTACCATTCAATGGCATTTATCCCAAGTCTTGTAATGGTATTTGGATCCCATTCCTTATTGTTGCTTAATTTCGTAACGAACTTCTTTTAAAAGCTATAGCTTCTCATCACACCATCTTGTGGCATATTCCAGGTTTCTTGATGTCAAAAAAGCGAGGAGGTGGTTTTTTCCAATGATTCCTTCTCAAATAAGCCTGTATATTGTTATTTCTGCAACACTTTTCACCACCGCATATAGTGGTATGAGATTGAGCATCAGTTCCATGGCCACCATTGGGAATGTTCTAGTTTCTCCTGTAATGTATATACATCTAGTGGTTAATATTTCTTTCTATTGTTAACCTTGGCCAATAAAGCACAACTTTGAATGTTCTGAGAGTCCAGGGATAGTAGTCTAGCAAAAACTTGTGCAATATAATTTTTGGGATACCCAGGAGATTGTATTTGGCATATTATACTATTTGCTACGTGGAAGTAGATGGAATTATAAGAATGATAATGTCATTAGTTTAAAATTCGCGCACAACCAAAAATTACTGGTGACATAAGGAGTGCTTTCATACGAGAGCTTATTTTCCCGACATATTCCACCCACCACGTCAAATTTAGTAGTTGAGGTGCGCATTTGTCCAAGCAGCCTTTAACCTTCTAATCGATGTTATTGAATGTGAACTGTTTAGCGCAGTTGGTAGGGTATTGAGCTTACAACTCAGAGGTCGCAGGTTCGAGACCCGGCTAGGTATTGGGTTTTTTGTTTTTTTGTTTTTTTTTAGTTTTTTATTTCTTATTTTCTGATATTTCTATACATAGTTACACTTTGATCAACCGGGTTTGGGCCTTGGTTTTCTTGTTTTTTTTAATTAAATATTTCTGATATTTACATAATATTAATTCCAATATTGTTATGTTACTACTAAATTTGGAAACGTTGGAATATGTCGGGAAAATAAGCTCTCGTTGCTTTCATAAAATAGGGATTAGGTGAGGAGCCAAAAAAAGGTAGTGTGCGTGTCATTTAGACGGCTCAAGCGCCTACCAAGAAATTAGTTTAAGTGATTAGATTGATTAGATTATTTGATTTTTACATTAAATGAGTTGTTTATTTTACGTTGAATGCAGAAAAACATGGATCGAGGAGTGCTTCTACCCTTAACATTATCACTAATGGAATTTGGAAATCCTCTGTTGATGGAAACTGGTAGCTAACCCCAACCGCCAGAATACCGTTGAGTGAACCTTTATAAACAAGAGCATGTGTAATCAAACCAACTAGACTAGTTATTTGAGAATAAGTTTTATTTACTACCATATATGTAATGCTGTCATTATTAACGTCATTAAAGGTTAGAAAGTGTCATTTTACACACCTCTACTTCCCGCCCTGACATTCGCCCTCTAAAATAATGTGACCGTTCATTTATTTTTCGATGGAAATTTTTGATATCTAAAAATATAATACATTGATAAAAAATGTTTTAATTTCTGGAGGGGTACAATCCATCAATTCTTCATCGGAGGACATTTTTATTGATTTATTATTCGCGAACTCAATATCCATCCGACTTTATCTGACATTCATTTATATTGGTGACAGTAGTTGACAAATGTAATATTTTAGGTGTGTGCAAAACGTAACAAAGACTTATTAATTTTGATCGGGATATGATGGTTGTGAATAAAATAGTATACAAACCTTAGTAGGAAATTTCATTCCTGTCTCGAGATAATAGCTAACTTTCCGACAGTCATGAAAATCTTCCCACTTCGGTGTGTTATATAATATTACTCCCTCCCTCACAAAAACGACTATTTTTCGACATTTTCTACTAACCTTTCGCAACTTTTATTAGAAAAATATGGAAGAACTTATCTGTTAGTATATATCAGATAAACAGTCGTTATAAATAATGTAGGATATTTTTCATGCAAGGAAATTATGTTACATACAGGGTGCATAAGTTTTCATCCAACTAAACTGGGTATATGGAAAAATATTTGTTTCATATGACTAATGTACATATTTTCTTAAAAATGTCCAACTTATAATCTACTGTTCAATTGAACATATTGATAATGTGTGAATCATAAATAAATAAGACACAAGGAAGATGTGATCTTTCGAAAATAAGTTATATAAGTATATATAAGTTTATATAAGTTATATAACACACATCACAGAAATAATGTTATAATCGTATACGAAGTTTGATATTTGAATGTTGCATACCCACTCGAGTTACCACATGCGAAACAAATCGTGCACGAAGCCTGTGAAAGTAACTCAAAAATACGGATTATTGGGCTAAATTCATTTAATTTCAAAAACGAATTGTACTCGAGTGATCTCGAGAATACAGCCACTGGTGACACACAGACGGACAGCCTGAAAACAGACAGACAGCGAAGTCTTAGTAATAGGGTTCGTTTTTACTTTCTGGGTACGGACTCCTAAAAAGAAAGAAGAAAGGACTTAGGCTATAACCCCAACTGTAACCAACTTATTGCATTCCAGTTAGCCAATGAGTGTTAGGAAAACTACATTTCAGGAAGTAAATCTTAGCAGAATAATAACAAACAATTTTCATCAAGTGAATATTTTCCTGAAAATATATACCGTTGAACATTTTGGTAGTAAAAGGCTACTGGTATGATCCCTTGCTGCGAGGTAAACCCAACGAAATTCTGTCAAGAACGAGATATATTGCTCTAATATGTTCGGAACGAGTTTTCGGTAATGGCAAGGGGATTTTCCAGAAAAGCTCAAAGAACACAATAAATAAAATGTAAACTCCACGAAAAAACTCGCGTACGAGATATATTTCTCTAGACTTATATACAAACAAAATGAAAACAGAAATAATGTACTTACATCGCTCCGAATATTATACATGAAAGGTAGTAGCTTTTGTTGGGAAGTCAAATGTTCTATTAATGAGGAATATAAAATATATTCAATCATACAATCGAAGTGAGTGATTGATTTGCATAATATGTAACTGGAGTAATGGAACTCGACAGTAATATATTGCCAAGTACTACACTTGCATCACAACAGCTACATTCTTAACACGAACAATGCTTTGTTTTCAAGTTATCGGCAATTCAAAGTTAAAAATCGACCGAAAAATGGATTTTTCGAAAAAAAAATTCTCGGCTTTCACCACAGCTTTTTCAAATTTTCAAAATGCAAATCACTCGTGAAAACATATACTATTAGATGGTATTTTTTAATTTCTTGCTACATTCATTTACCTTGTCGAATTCGTCATACCAAATTCGCGAAATTTACGGATTCCAAGGCGGATTTGCCGTGACGGAGTGCGTAACGTGTACTGATTTGCGGAACTATTTTTCGATCAATAATGTTAATTATAATCATTATAAATATATTGTTGATAATCGAAAGTCCATTTTTCAATTATAATCAATACATATACTCAACCCTTTGAGCTTTTCATAGTTAAACATGGCCGTATTGAATGTTTTCAAATAGTAAATTTTGAATAAAATGGTGACGTCTATTGACAGTTGCTAAGATGTTGCTAGGAAAGCCGTGCGATTTACTTTACAGCTGTGCGATTTTTTTACAGTGCGTAATAGACGTCATTACATTGGTACCGACTGTGTGTTATTGACTGATTACAGGGGGGGGGGTCGTAGGTAATAGTATATTACGTAACGTGTGTGGTAAGTATCATTTTACGCACGAATGGAAAAGTAATTCCGTGAGTGCGTAAAATGCCTTACAACACGAGTTACGTACTATACTTCACCTACGATCTACTTGTACTTGTATTTTTTATAAGAATAAGAAATAACAGTTACATAATTAGAGGTGATTGGTAAACTCCATCTCCATTACTCTATTACCAATGAAAGAAGCACATTAAAAAACTAACGTTTCATCATTATCAATATATTGTTGATAATCGAAAGTCCATTTTTCAATTATAATCAATACATATACTTAGCCCTTTGGGCGTTCCATAGTTAAACATGGCCGTATTGAATGTTTTCGAATAGTAAATTTTGAATAAAATTTTGACGTCTATTGGCAGTTGCTAAGATGTTGCTAGGAAAGCCGTGTGATTTGATTTACATATGGGCGTTTTTTTTCACAGTGCGTAATAGACGTTTTTACATTGATACCGACTGTGTGTTATTGACTGATTACAGGGGGAGTCGTGAGTAAAATGCTTTACAACACGAGTTACGTAATATACTTTACCTACGACGTACTTGTACTTGTATTTTTTATAAGAATCATAAGAAATAACAGTTACATAATTAGAGGTGCTTGGTAAACTCCATCTCTATTACTCTATTACCAATGAAAGGAGCACATTAAAGAACTAACGTTTCATCATTATTAATATATTGTTGATAATCGAAAGTCCATTTTTCAATTATAATCAATACATATACTTAGCCCTTTGGGCTTTTCATAGTTAAACATGGCCGTATTGAATGTTTTCAAATAGTGAATTTTGAATAAAATGGTGACGTTTATTGACAGTTGCTAAGATGTTGCTAGGGAAGTCGAGCGATTTACTTTACAGCTGTGCGTTTTTTTTTACAGTGCGTAATAGACCTCATTACATTGATACCGACTGTGTGTTATTGACTGATTACAGGGGGGGTCGTAGGTAAAAATTATTAAGTTATGAATGTTGGAATCAAATGAGACTTATTTCAAAATAAACAAACTGATGAGCCTTTTTCACTATAGAAGACAATATTGTAATCGTTGGTCAAATGTGAAATGATTTATTTCAGATAAGTTGAACGTACTGCTGTTTTTTTCCCGCACTGTTCAAATAGAACTCTCTTGAAAATGCAGCAAATCTCTGTAAGTGCTAATATTTCAAAATTATAAAATCTTTCCTTTAACGTATCGAGTGTGATAATCATTTTATCATTATAAGGATAACAAGATTCATTTTCCACGGCCAAAACGGAAACGTCATTTTCTTCCAATTCAGAAATATCACTGATATTGCTGTGATCGTGTGAATTGCTATTATCATTAATTTTTCCATAGTTGTTAGAGTTTGATGTTGATGCTCGTGAATCTTCAATTTCTACATTTGAGTCTCCTTTTTTTTGCTAGCCAAAAAACTATTATAACATGGATTTTTATGATAAACAGCTCCCACTGTCGCTAAAATCAAACTCACACCAAGAAGTGCCAAACGATTTTGTATTTCTACGTCATTTTTCCTTACTGCAACTTGTAGAATCGAATTTTTCACATTATCAGTACGAGATATGCAATGCAGAACGGAATTTCCTTTTTTTTTCTTGCAGCCGCAGAAAAAACAACGATTGCCAGTCGAATTCCACTAACGTCGATCGAAGTATCTTCTTCGGGATGTGATCTTCCTTCGAATTTCCAACATTTCTTTTTCTATCAAGTAAATCTCTTTTATTCATTATGAGATAACATTTTGTCCTTTGCTATCCATGAAAAATAATAACTAATGTATAGCCAACTCAGAATTAAATATTGAACAAATTATATACATTCGTTTTCTAGCCTGTAAATTGTCAAGCAATCGATGTTTACATACTCGGTATAACGCATTTCACAAAAAATTAGTTACGACACTTTCGCAGAAGTAGAAATATATTTATTATACATTTTTGTTAAACAACAACTATAAACTTTCCACCGTAGACACTTGAAAACGCTATTATAAAGTAATACGTACGATTGACGAAATCTCGGGTTTTGCCATCTAAACAGGTATGCGTGTTTGTGCAAGTTCAAACAAGTGAAAATCACAAAACAAGACAAGCAAAGACTCGGTTAGTTTGAATGCAATATTTGTTATAAAGTAATGTTTATATTAGATTATGTAAATAGATGATGTAAAAAGATTTCTGTATGAATATTTTTTATTAATTTATCTTTGTATAAAATATTGCTAATTGATCGGAAATGTATAAGGAAGGATTTTTCATTTGAGAAAAGCTTTTTTTAAACAGTAGACAGTGTAGACAAAAATTAACGATAGCCAAAAAATACGTATTATAATTAACATTATTAATCGAAAAATAGTTCCGCAAATCAGTACACGTTACGCACTCCGTCACGGCAAATCCGCCTTGGAATCCGTAAATTTCGCGAATTTGGCATGACGAATTCGACAAGGTAAATGAATGTAGCAAGGAAATAAAAAATACCATCTAATAGTATATGTTTTCACGAGTAATTTGCATTTTGAAGATTTGAAAAAGCTGTGGTAGAAGCCGTGAAATTTTTTTTCCGAAAAATCCATTTTTCGGTCGATTTTTGACTTTAAATTGCCGATAACTTGGAAACAAAGCATTTTTCGAAAAAATATCAGGAGTCAAAAAGTGTTTATTTCCATCCATTTCACCCTAAGAAATGATAAGCGTAGCGATCTTTTCATTTTCCGTAATTTTGCAAGTTTTTGGTTAATAACAAATGACTGACCATCGGGACAAAAAAGTGTTATTGAGGTTTTTTGCTCCTAATAATATAATTAATCGATCCCAATTGGTTTTTTCCTTGCGTTTTGTAGTGGTCGGTCAACTCGTTTTTTCGTGCATCTTTTTAAGGGTGCACCGCTCGCCTATACTCCTTTGGACTCGATTTTGATCCTCTTTAAACGAGCATATTTAATTCAAACTTCGTACACTTTTCGAGTACCGATGGCAATACAGTATAGTGATAAAAAATACAATATGACGGCAAAAAAACTCGGCCACCTAAAAGTTTGCTAAAGTTCGTTGTCCAAGAACTTTTGGTAATTTTACATTTGTTCCTACGCCTAAAATGCTGCTACCATGAATCGTTTTTCAATCTCTCAACTTACATGGATGGTTTATAAATGTCAATTTTAAACGATACAAAGTACAATACTCAAAACAATTATCGCATATTTTGAAAACCCTGTACAAAAGACTTTAATTATAAAATTGGTAAACTATGATTTTTAGTACTGAAAAAATAGATCTTTTTTATGCACATTCCGGCAGATATGGGTTTTTATGTTGTTCGTTATCATTTTTATTCTGATGTTTTTCTGTATAACTGCAAAATGCTAAACCTTTTACTTATCAATAGCACGAGTATTCGTTTAGTTGAACATAGACTTTCGTACGAAGTTATTAATTGGATGAAATTAGAGATATAAATGATAGCAACAGACGTTTTACTAGACATTTAACAGATGCTGAGGCACATACGGCTGTTACTCTGTCAGCTGAAGGATACATTCAAGTCCGAATTGCGCATATTTTAAATGTTACCCAGTCGTCAGTAAGTATAGTGTTAATGCGGTATAGGGAGACCGAGGCATTCTCAAGACGTCCTGGCCAAGGCCGTAATAGGGTCACAACTGCAGCACAGGATCGATTTTTGCTTTTGCAAACTTTAAGAAACCGTTCAACTACAGCTAGGAACTTACAAAATGCCCTAAGAAGAACTTACCAGGCTAGGATCAGTGATCAAACGGCTGGAAACAGATTGAGAGAATCTGACTTAAGGCCAAGACGACCAGCAACGGGACCAGGACTCACCAGGCAACACCGCGTACGCAGATTAGCCTTCGCCAGGGAACACCTGAACTGGAGAGCAGCTGATTAGCACACGGTCTTACGAGTCCAGATTTACTCTCTCAACAAATGACCGTCGTGTAAGGGTGTATAGAAGACCTGGAACCCGATTTGTACAGGGTAACATTCGTCAGTTGGATGCATAGGGTGGAGGAGGCATAATGGTTTGGGGAGGAATAAACTTTCGTGGACGCACTGATCTCCATATTGTACAACACGGTACTTTGAATGCTGGAAGGTTCATTAATGATATCCTTCAAGAGTATTTGATTCCTTTTGCCCCATTTATAGGCGATAATTTCATATTAATGCATGATAATGCTCGTTCACACACAGCACAAATTGTGACTAGGTTCTTGCAAGACACCGATATTGATGTCATGGATTGGCGAGCAAGGTCACTTGACTTAAATCCAGTTAAACATATGTGGGATGCACTTGGAAGAGCTGTTAGAGGAAGATTAAATCCACCTGAAACTTTGTAACAATTGTCTGAAGCTGTTATAGAGGAATGGGATGGAATTCCCGAACCTTATGTTCAAAATTTAATTTTAAGTATGGGGAGGCGTTGCAGGGCAGTTGTAAGAGCTAGAGGGGGTAATTCTGAATATTAATCAATGTTTTGTAGTGTAAAATTCATTATGGTTGGCTAGTAATGTTAATTTTGTTCTTTGGTTTTAAGACAAATAAAACACTAAGAAATTAAAAGCTGCTTTATTTCGTTACATTTTATGTAAATTTTGCAAAACATGTCATTATTCGATTGAAAGTATTTAAATCAATCTTATTTTCATTTGTTGGTTAAATATGGACATTTAAGAAAATATGCGATAATTGTTTTGAGTAGTTTAGTATTGGAAGAAATTGGCAACGCCGGAAAGGAAATATAGTACAAGCATGTTGAAACAAATGAGTGCCTAAGCCAAAGTGAAACTGCACTGAGTTTATTAACAGGTGTCTTGGAGGTATCCTCTCATTGGAGTGGGTACTTTGAAAAGCTCAAAATAGTGGAAGAATGATAGAGCAGAAGAATGAAAACTCTGTGAAATAGCAATACAGAATCCTACAGCACACCTAGGAGTCCACATAACATAACTTACGCCTGAAAACTCCTCCAGGAAGCAGCTCTAAGTCTTTGAGGTTTCTCTCACAATTTGAGTGGAAGAAAGGGGTACAATAGATGCTTTAGGTCATAGTGAACATAGCACCAATATACATACAGTGCTTATGAATAGACAAGAGGAAAATTTACACAAAGGTTCTAGATTTTTAATTTTCAAAAAGTTGTAAAATGAGACTTCTTCGAAATTCATTTGGAATACAATTTCCAGCTTCTGTTATTGAAAAAAAATCGGGTTCCTTGGAATTTTTTGTACCTACCTACCTGACTTCCCAGAAAAATATTTGGGCTTAATTTCCCAAAAATTAACATAAAGAATAATCTAAATTCTCTTAATTTTCACAAATGAACACAAATTTTCCCAGCACTGCCTAAAATTATGGAAAAGTTCGTTTGTAAACAAATGTAGCTACAATTATGTATTCAATAATAACAGTTGCACAGTTTCAATCAGTATAACCACTTCATCTCTACATTTAACGGATAACGCACTTCGATCATAAGACGAAGGTAAACAGGGTTCATAGCGACCTGGAAAACCTGGAGAACCTGGAAAAGTCAGGGAATTTGAAGATGGTTAGGGAAAAGTCAGGAAAAACATCATTTTCAACAGAAATAACCAAAAATGTCAGGGAAATTTTTCCCCTACTTGGAAAATAATTATGGATCTTTCCCCTTCAAGTTTAGATAAAATTATTGATCGTTCCCCATGAACTTTAACCATTCTTTTATTATTTTTTATACCTAACTCGGACATGATACTAAATGTTTTTGAAGTAGATTTTGGAAAGAATGTCAAACATTTCTTGTAGCAGCAGTAAAAAAAATAGCTGAAAGATCATGCATAAAATATAATTTTGGCAAAGTATATTACCTGTTTTGACCCAAGAATATTCATGGATTCTGCACAAAATGCAAATAAATTAATTCAATACTTTTACGATAAACATAAGTTTTTGTCAATTTAAAAAACTTGCATCTGATGAACATTTTTTAGGAGGAGCTAAAAACTACTACTACAATAAAAATGACTCACAGAACATATAAAGACTTTCTCGAAAAATAAAATAAAAATTCAATTAAAAATAATTTGGTTGAAAAGAGAAAAAGGGAAGCTAAGAGTAAAATCTATAATTTGGAAATTAAAAAGAGAAATATCGAAAACGAATCAAATACTAGCTTGTCAATAATAAACACTGAAATTAATGACCTAAGACAAACGTTAAGTACTATCGTTACCTAATTTTTCTAATGTATTGGCCAATCTGCAGGGAATAATTTGTTGTTACCCTGCAGATTTTGTGATGCGAATTTGGGGTTTTTTGTTCTGAAGAGTTTTATAACTGTTTGTTTTTATGTTATAATTTTTCATTCGTTTTTATTTTTGTGTTTTTATTCCTTTCAGATTCTTTGTTCAAATTTTGTTTATAAAAATGAGACATATGTATTGGTTTCTTCAAACGTGATGCTTCTTCCCTGTGAACTATGAGTTTGAATGAAAATAACTTTTTTAGTGTAAGTGTGTGGGGAGGAGGGGGTAAGCTTAGGAAAAATTTCAGACTTACTTTTTCAGTGGATACCTAAAAGTGACCTGGAAAAAAAATTGTGGGTCAGGGAAAACCTGGAAAAGTCAGGGAATTTTATTTTGTAAAATGGCTATGAACCCTGGTAAAGCTACGTCAGTCTGTAGACACCCTGTAGATCATTGTGCTAATTTCAACAGTTAGTTGA